>OZ030019.1:70003669-70161169 GCA_964023405.1 Apodemus agrarius | reverse complement strand
TTGTTTTTTTTTTTTTTAAACAAAGTATGAAATTGTCTTTTAATTTTAGCATAAAGATAGTCACACTTTTGAAGAGTGTCATTCACAGCTATTAGGATGATATTTGGGACTGGGAAAGGAAGCATCTGGGCATTGAGGGTTAACTGACTATTTTAAGAACTGGGGTGGGGAACACAGAGAAAAGGGAAGGAGGGGAGAAATTAAAGTTGAGTGACTAGAACATTGATCAAGAAAGTAGCAGCTCCCAAAAGCGGGCTCGGCGTGTCTCTCTGATGCCGAGAAAGAACCACGGTATTTACCAGATAGATTCATATTCTCTCTCTCTCTCTCATTTTATTTTGTTTTAATATTTGGTAGGTAATCCCTACCCGCCCCCCTCCCCACCGCCCTTGCCTGCAAGTTTAGCATTGAATCACATCTAGTACTCCTCCTGAGGGATGCCTCTTGCTGTGTAGTGCTCCCTAATAAGTCCTCTTCTCCCGAGCAGTACTGTGAGGATTCACACCCAGGCCCTCACCTATACTACTCAAGAGCTCAGCAACTCTCGGACTGAGCCTCTGAACTTCTTTCCAATGAAGAGGCCGCTGCAAGGGCCCCCGTCTGCTCTTTGTGCGCAGGAGAATTCGGTTCCTTCAAGCCGATTCTCCATGTATGGTAATGATCTGAAATTTTCTTTTGAAAGTTGGAGTTGAGGAAAGGAGGCTCCGTGACACGGAGGGAGGAAGGGGACACATAAAGCTTACATGGCTCATGGCTCTCACGAAAAACGCTGACAGCCTGAGCGCCTGGACCTGATGATTTCAAGGTTGTCTGCCTCCAGGATCCTGTGAGGACAGGTGACAGGAGGAAGCGGTCCTCCTGAAAAGCATTAGCAAGAACCAACGCCCCCAGAGAAGACCGAGCCCAAGCCCAGGAGGCTGTGCTTAAGAAAATGAGAATTCCAAGTACTAAGAAAAAAAATCCTTCACCCTGTCAGGACAGAAGGGTTAGCCAGGAACCAAGGACACCACAGGGAAACAGTTCTGTCTGCTTGTTCAAATGCTTGCTTCCAGTGTGTGGGGGAGGTGTGGGGGGGGAGGGGGTGGGTGTGGCTGTGAGTGAATGTGCCCATTTCTGTGTGTGTCTGCGTGACTGTGTCTGTGTGTGTGTCTCTGTGTGTGTGTGCCTGTTTCTGTGTGTGTCTGTGTGACTGTGTCTGTGTCTGTGTGTGCCTGTTTCTGCGTGTGTCTATGTGACTGTGTGTGAAGTCACAGCATTTGGGTGGAGGTCAGAGGACAGCTTGCAAGATTCACTTCTCTCCTTAGCCATGGGGGTTCTATGAATCAAACAAAGACTTGGAAAGAAAAATTGCTTTCACCCACTGGGCCATCTCCGGGGCTTGATGTTTGGTTTTAAACAGAGGAAGGATCAGAAGGGAAAGTTGGTAGAAATTCTGACATTTTCACCTCATCTTTAGTGACTGCGCATTTCCCTCTTTGTGTTATTTACATTTAATGAGAGAGAAAAGAATTCAGGCTGAGGGGCTGGGGCGGGGTCTGGTGGGGGGAGAGAATACTGCAGGAAATTGACACCGGAAAACACAGTAAATTCAAGCTTGTTAACAGTGCGGCTCCAGATTATCATCATCATCATCATCATCATCATCATCATCATCATCATCATCATTATTAAAAATCCTAGCAGTTACATCCTCCGGAGGAAAGCTCTAAACCTGGTATCAGTGTCCCAGACCGAAGAGAGAAAGCAGCTTCGCCAGTCTTCTAAAGGGAATATGAAAGGAGATCTCGGAGGCAGGAGAAGCCCCCCAAAGGAGGCTACAGCCCGCAGTAATCTGTAAATGATTGCTCCGAAAGTCTGGAAGCTTCAGGCTTGAGCCGTGTTTGTTCCAAAAGAAAGCCGAGGAGGACGGAGTTAATAAAGAGAGATTTAACTGAGAACTCTGGTTGGAATAAAGTGGGCTACAAAAAAGGTCAAATTTGATCAGTTGGAGCAGATTACAGGGGCTTTTGCAGGGTGGTGTGGAGAGCTGGAACCGGTCTGGGAAGTAATAGAGCACAAGATTGATTCAGGGGGTGGAGAGAAGCCAGGACAAGCGCTTATCAGTCCTGGAAGGAGGAAGAGCCAAGCTGCTGGGCGCTGCTGCTCCAGCCTGAGCCCAGAGCCGCCTCTGCCTGCGCCCCTGTCTCCCGGTCCAGGCACCCCTGCTCTCCGATTTGCCTTCTTTCTGCAGCTCTCAGACAATGGTTTCCCTAATCTCTGACTTGGACTCCCTGAGAGGCTGGAAAGTGTTAAGGTAGGCCTGCTTCGCTTTCTCTCCCGCACTATTTCAATCCCAGGCCGGCTCCTGCCCACCCCCCACCCCCACCAGCTAAAGGGAGAGCGAGAGCGAGATCAGCGCTCAGCATTCTCTAAAATGCCTGCGTTGGGTTTCAGTGACAAGCCAACACGGCCAGAGGAATACCGTGTTCTGATAGAGACACAACTTGGGGCAGACAGACTGGGCAGGCACACGAAGAAAGTGGTCCTCAAGTCCCGCTGCAGGAGAGCCGAGGGAACACAGGCTTCCTTCAGCAGAGTTCAGCCTTATTTCGATGCTCCCCAGGCCGGCAGGCTCGGAAATGAGTCCTAAGGTTGAATTGTCTCAGAGGCCACTGAAGGGATGAAGGAGAGTGTGGTGGACTTTCTGGAAGTTCACATAGAAGAGTAAACTTTTTCAAAAGATCTTATTATTGCTCACACTTGAAGAGTCCAAAGAACTGTGTGAATTCTGCGCCGTCCCCCCCCCCCCCACTCCGGTCTCAGACCAATTTTGGAAGAGTTGATATATACAAACTCAACTGATCAGGTAGAATGTATGTAGTGATGATATCTCTCTCTCTCTCTCTCTCTCTCTCTCTCTCTCTCTCTCTCTCTCTCTCTCTCTCTCTCATAAAAAGGTAACAACTATTGGGGCTCCTAAGTAGTCTAGCTGGTAGAACGCTTTATCTAGCATGGGTTTGGGCCAGAGCACTATGTAAACTCCGCACCGTGGTGTCTGACCGTAACTCCGGCTCCCAGGAAGTAGGGGCAGAGCTCAAAGTCATCCCTGGCTACAAAGTGTGTGTGAAGCCAGACTACAACCCTATCTCGAAATTGAGCAAAGGAATAACAAAATGTAAAAGGTGACCTCTGACCCCTCTTCACAGCAGAACTTAGAACCTAAGCTAACATTGACAAGTTCATATGTCATCTCTCCTGAGTCCCAGCTGCACTTTTGGTGGTATTCATGGTGCACTGGTGGCTTTAGCTTTGCTGTGAGTGGTATTTCCCCAGGGAAAGCACTTGAGACACTTTTGAAAATATAAAAATGTTCAATTTGGAGGTGTTTTCATTCTTATTTATGCTCAAACACCTCCTCCAAAAACTAGGTTTTGTCAGAGTTAGACCAGAACAAGCACAGAACAGAGAGAAGCAGAGGCAGGCACGTGACTACCGAGAAACCTTTACCGTGAGTCTCTTCCAGGAGGCCTGCCTCAGCGTTTACCTGATTTTATTATTCCTAAAGCAATATTTATAAACAAGAACAAATAAGATGGAGATCAATATTCTTCTCCTTTTCTTTTTTCGGCATCACCTGTTGGATTAGGGTTAGGGTTAGAAAATAAATAACAAGAAATGATAGGGTGTGAGAGAAGTGGGGGGGGGTGGCACACGCCAGGGCCCATACATGCAGACCAGAGGAAATCTATGGAGACAGCTTTCTTCTCCTGCCTTGATGTGGCATCTGGGTATCAAGCTCAGTTTGCCAGACTTACCCCTTTGTTCCCCGGTCCTGACTCTTATATTCTAGAACTCTCTGTACTCGTACAATATGTGCTATTTTATAATCTTTTTCCAATTATAGCATATCCATATTCAGCCACGTATCGTAGCTATGGCTCTATCAGCCATGTGTGACACTGGTCTGTGATGCTCACCAAGTTACCATGTTATCTTAATTGGTGTTATAATTATTTATTATATTAATTATATGTTGTTATCTTTTTATAGAAGATTTATTTATTATATGTAAGTACACTGTAGCTGTCTTCAGACACCCCAGAAGAGGGCATCAGATCTAATTACAGATGGTTGTGAGCCATCATGTGGTGGCTGGGATTTGAACTCATGACCTTTGGAAGAGCAGTCGACGCTCTTAACCACTGAGTCATCTCTCCAGCCTATATGTTGTTATCTTATTTATGTGTTATATTATCTCCAGGCCTTGGCTTGATATTAAAAACAACACAGTAAACATCTTTATGTGTATAGCTTTTTACTTTTATTAATTAAATTTTAGGATTTCTCAGTGAGAAGGTTCACTTTATGCATCTTTTAGTGATTTTGTTTGTTTGTTTGTTTACATGGTTGAACTTAATTTTTTTTAAAAAAGTATATCTATTTCTTCATTTGCATGTGTATGCATGTGAAATAAAGAGAGAGAAAGAGAGGAGAGAGAGAGAGAGAGAGAGAGAGAGAGAGAGAGGAACACAGTGCCCGTATGTGAAAATCAGTAGACAACTCACAAGAATTGGTTCTCCCCTTCTGCCTTCGACCATGTGGCTCCTGGGCACCAAACCCAGGTCCTTTAGGCCTGACAGGAGGTGCCTTTACTAACTGAGCCATCTCACTGGCCTTTGAACCTTGCTTTTAATTGGGACGTGGTAAGACATTTCTGTTAATGCTCTCTCTCATGGAGTATATGAACAGGTTTCACTCGCCTTTTCTTTCCTTCAAGACTAACCTATTTCTAAGACTGAAAGACATCTTAAGAGTGCTTTAAAAAAACAAACTCTTCTTGGGTGATTAACTTAATATTCCTGTGCAAGCAGACGGGTAGGGTTCTGGCTTTAAAATATGTGTGGCTCTGGGGGCCGGCTTTGAAAATGCAGCCCTTCGAAGGCCTTCTAAAAAATGTAAGTAATGTTCTTGCCTTAATCAAGTTAAAACTCCGGTGGTGTCACTGTGCTCATCAATGTGTCTCTTATATCAGTATTTCATGGTTAGACTAAGTGAAACTGCAAAACTTTGGACCTAAGAAAGATAAACATTCCTACACGGGTGCTTTGGCTCCACAGAGTTCATTCTATACACCTCTGCTTGGCAGACAACCTATTAACTATGTAGAGTCCTTTTCCAAGGTGAGGGATATAAAGTGGTTGCATTTACTGATTTTATTTACATTTCCTGTGAAGCATGCTTTTGGCTATTCTGTGGGGACATATCTACATCTATATATGTACATGTATGTGTTCATGTGTGAGAATGTACATGCATGTGCAAGATACTGGGCATGTGTGTCATGTGCTTGTAGAGGCCCAAGGAAAACTTTGGGTGTCATTCTTAGGTGCACCCTTTGCTTTGTTTTGTTGTGGGTTTTGGAGACAGGGCATCTCATTGGTATGGGCTTACTTATCAGGCTAGGCTGGCCCTAAGGATTTATTTACCATTCTGTATGCCCTCAATGCTAGAACTGAACACACCACCATACCAGGGATTTTCCCCATTTACATATGATGTGCTAGTTAGTTTTCTGCTGTTTTGATGAAATACCCTGATTACGATGATAACTTAAAGGAGAAAGGTTTTAGTTTGATTTATGGTTCTAGAGGGACAAGACTATAAAACCTCAAACCCTACCCCCAACCCGCACCCCACCCCCTCCAGAGATTTACTTCCCACAGCAAGGCTCAACCTCTTGAAGGTTCTATAACCCTCTCAATCAGTGCCACCTAAGAGGCACTGAGTGTTCCAGTCCCTGAGCTCATGGGGGACATGGTTCACCCAAACCTCCACACATAGGTTCCGAGGATCAAATCCCAGTGTTCAAACTTAAGGCTCTCGCAGTGAGCCCTTCACTGACAGCACCTTCGCTCCAAACCCCCTACTTGACTGTTTTGATCCACAGACCTGTTTACTGGTCCACAGTAAAACTCTGTCTCTGATGCATAGGAGAAGCAAAGACTGAGCCTAATTACATCAGTGAGTACCCTAGCAGAAGCATATGGTGTATACTCTAACGCCGTTCGTTCGCGGTTGCCTGTGAATAAGAGTTTTGTCAACAGATGCTTTAAAAATCTGTAGAAAATGGGTACAAGACCCCACCCCAGTAGAGAAAAGAGCAGTTTCTGCCCGTGTCAATCATCGGTTGAGTCAAAGCCTTGTTCTTGACATTCACTGAGCATCAGAAGGCAGGAAGCTGTTCAGGTCACATATCCTAGCCTGTTTAGAGCTGTTTGGTCAGGAAAGCGGCCTGGAGTCCTGCTGCAGCTGCCACTACTTAAAAGCAATTGTAAGAGGAGATTTTTAAGTACCTGTGTCCCAGTTGAGTGTTGTGAGATAGGACATTAAAATGGAAAGATTTCTTAAGTATGTCTTTGGCGTGATTTGAATGAAAATGGTCCCCAGAGGCTCACGGTGAATGGTTCTATCGGGAGGTGTGGTTTTGTTGGAGGAACTATGTCACTGGGGGTGGGCTTTGAGCTCACAGATGCTCAAGCCAGGCCCACGGTCACTCTCTCTTCCTGCTGCCTGCCAATCTAGATATGGAACTCTCAGCTGCCTCTCCAGAACCAAGTCTATCTATGCCCTGTCATGCTTCCTGCCATGACAATAATGGACTAAACCTTTGAACCGTAAGCCATCACAAATTAAATGTTTTACTTTGTAAGCATTGCTGTGGTCATGGTGTCTCTTCACAGCAATAGAAACATTAACTAAGCCAAGTCTACAAAACAAAATGTTTGGTGGTTAATATACGATTATTGCAGGGCGCATCCCTGGGTCCTGAGCCCCTTTGCAGAATTCTGTAGTTGTAACACTCCATCCTGGTGCCATGTTTGGCACACAGCAAGATCAAGTGTGAGGACAGGGCTCTTGGCTGTCTTTATCCTTCTCTACCAAAGAGACACAAGAGAAACCTACGAGCTAACAAAAGTCACACCAACAACTTCCAACCTTGAGACTCCCTTTTTGATCTTTGGGAAAAGCATGGACTCCACAACTTCACAAAGAGAAGTAGGAGAAGGAGAAAAGAAAGGAAGGAAGGAAGGAAGGAAGGAAGGAAGGAAGGAAGGAAGGAAAAGAAAGAAAGAGGGAGGGAGGAAGAAAGGAAGGAAAGAAAAGAAAGTTACAAAAGCAAGCAAAAGGAAGAAGTTTTTTATTGTAGGACTATAAGCAAAACAAAGAAGGCAAAGCAGCCTGGATGGAAATAGAAAAAGAATAGTGAAGGAAGCCGATCAGGGGCTGAATGCTGGACAGATGGACAATGCTGGACAGATGGCTGCCTCTCACCCTACCCTAGTCCTGCATCTCTCCTCTCAGAGGACCGTAAAGTAAATTCCTAACTTATTCTTCCTATATCGAGATGAGAGGACTGAGGACTGGAAGTCGCAGGCTCCTTAGTGGCCCAAGCGATGCAGAGCTCTTGTTTACTGCGGCTCTCAGAGGGGTTCTGTCCCTCACCTACATTTCAGTTCCCCTGTGTCCTCACCTAAAGACAGGCCAGCCCTGAAGTCTCAGCAGATCCCACTGTGGGCTATGCAGATGTCACACCCTGAGTATCATGCAGACTCTCTCTGTTGGGTCCCCATGAGCTCCCTTCCCTGCTCTAGAGGTTTCTGAAGCGCACCGTGACCCGTCCTGCTGTTCAAATACGAAACGTAGACATCACTCCCTGGTCCGTTGTTTTTGATCTTAATTCGCATCCACACGCTCTCCAGCTCCCATGCATCTCTCCTCTCATGGACCTTCCCTTTACCAACATTTCTTCCTGCTTCAACCTTTTCCTTCTTGGTCAGTTTTTGCATAAAGTGGGCAGAACAAACCTTCTCGAAGCCACCCACCAGATCCTGTTTATATCCTAGGAAAAAAACAAGTGTCCCTGTACCCTATCTGACAGGACCAGTGTCACCCGCTCCAGCTGCCTTTCTTCCCTCTTTCCCAGCTCTTGTTGATCCTCTAACTCTGATCTTTCTCCTCCTCGCATACAGCCTAGCTCACGTGGGCTTTAATAGCATGAGTTATTTCCTCCCTAGCTGGAAGTCTCTCCTCAACCATTCGCAGAACAGTCCCATCAGTGAGGCCCCACCCAACTCCCACCCTAAAATCACCCGAGAGGACTCTACAGCTCATTCCCCCCAAACAGGGAAATATTCAACACTCAGCTACTTTTTAATAATAAAAATGTCAAGGTCTTATGATTCAACTCATATTCTCTCATAGTACTGCCAAAGCCCCGCTATGTTCATAAGTATTTGATTATTTGTTGTCTCTTCCTCCCCCATTAGAGTGAATTCGTAGATTTAATTGCTGTGTAGTCAATGTCTAAAAAGACCAGTCTCTTGCTGGTCTTGAGCATAAAATAAGTAACAGAGAGTAAGGTATGAATGAATGAATGAATGAATGACCTGGTTACTGTCTCTATCATCTGACTATAAACTCTATATGGCCGGAAGCTTTGTGTATTATTCATACTATAACTCCCCTGTTTTTCATGGTGTCTTGGTGTTGTGATAGTTAATGAAAACTGAATGAATGAGTGAATGAATGAATGAATGAGTGGTTCCCAATTCATGTTTGTGTAAGTCTTGTACCAGCCAGCAAAATACTTGATTGGGTCATATAGAAATTCCCTGTGATGCTGCCTGAAATCCTAACAGGCCTCTTTATCGTTCAAATGGAATCTGTTCTCTCTAGACAGGCAAATAGAAGTTAGCAAACTTTATCTACTAAAAGCCAGCAGTAAATACTTGAGATTTCCTGGCTGAACAATTCCTGCCGTGGTAGCATCATAACAGCTGCTGATGAGAAAGTAAACGGGACTGGTTTGCTGCGAGCCAATAAAACTTTATTTACAAAGACAGGAAATCAGTTGGACTTGGCTCCTGGCTAACCCCCAACTACTATGGAGACTTAAAGATGTGGCCAACACGAAAACAGAAGTGGTTTGGACAGATAACTGGACCTGTGATTTCTAGTCTCAGATGGCAGCATGACTTAATAAACTTGCCTCATTATTAGGGAAAGTATTAAAAAGCCTGGGAGATGGTTCAGACGTCAAGGATGTGTGAAGCTCTGAGCACTTGATCTCAAAAAGATGATTAGAGTCTGTTTGCCATATCCCTTAAATGTTTAGATGAGTCAGGAAACACTACAAAGCAAGCTTTTACCTTGTGAGAAGTGTATTCCCTCTAATAAAACTGGTACATGACAATCAATCAATATATATATATATATATATATATATATATATATGTATATATACATATGACATGAATATTTCTTTTTCGTCAATTACTCTAGCTCAGTTACCATACATTTCTCTTTCATATGTCTGATAAACCTTCAGAGATGAATTTGAAATCTGTTCAGGACAACATCTCGCATGTGTTCTAACACATCCACGTGGAGATGCTTTTCGGTCCATCTTACAAGATGTCTTGGGAGGGTCTGTAGAAACTAAGTATCCAAGGCAAAGAGGCAGGCTGGTCATCTGATAACCGGAAATTCATCTTCTTAGAGCTTAGTACAGTAGTTCTCAACCTTCCTAGTGCTGTTACCCTTTAATACACCTCTTCATGTTTTGGTGACTGCCCCCAACCATGAGGTTATTTTATTGCTACTACATAATTGTGTTTTTGCTACTGTTACAAATCATAATGTAAATATAGGCTATGCGACCCCAAAGGAATTTTGACCCACAGGTTGAGAACCACAAGGGGAATCTCCCCATTCTTGCTCTGTGCCAGGAATTGTATGTACTAAGCACTTCACTGTACTTTCTCGCGTCTTTAGAGCAAGCCTCTGAAAGTGGGTAGTGCTACTACTGCCTTTGAGGGACATGGTACACAGAACAATCTAGTAACTTACTCCAAACACACAAATATTTTTGTTTCATGAGTCAGTTACAAACGCAACAGTGCAGAACTAAGTTGTTTATGTAAGAGATGCCACTCTTCCGTGCGTTGCCTTTTATGTGTAACCAAACAGCTTTTCAGCCAGAGAAGGCGACTTGCAGTCGCCCTGCTTGAGAGGGTGATAAACAAAACATAGGTGCCTGCCGGGGGCTGGGGGGCTGGGGGGGGGGCTCTGTCCCTCTGCCTCAGGCTGGAAGTCTGGAGGAGGCTGAGTACTACGTTTCTGATTTTGGCAATTTTAGATTTCTTTTGAGGAGTAGTTGTTCTTGGCGATCCTTCAGTCTCTCACTCAAGACCTAAAAACTGTTGGAAGTGGGGTGTTAGACCGAATGTGGGGTGTCAGGCAAGACTGAAGCCAGGAGTAGAGAACGTAGCAGCCTAGAGGAGACATACCAGAGGATCTAGGGAATGTGAGAGACAACCAGAGGTGAAGGGACGAGAGAGGTTTCCTACCGAAGCGATCTAGGTTCCACTCTTGGGACCACCCCATCAGTGGGAGAACAGGGCACGATCCTTGATGGTGCAAAGCATCAGTAGGAACTCAAGGGGGGGTGGGAGGGAGTTTCATAGCGTAGGATGGAAGGTTTCTGTGGGATGAGAAGAATCAAGTAGAACAAAAGAGATTTCATAATGAACTGGGAAGGAAACATAGTACAAACTCCGGCTCTAGGCTTAAGGAGTAGATCCCCACTGGAAACAAGTATCTAGCAACAAGGGAGGCCTGCAGCTCGTTCTGTTCCTGCAAGAAACTGTGGGAGATGAACTCAGCTTCAGAGCTTACACTCAGCATTCTTAGCATAAAATCTCTCCCCACTGTGCTTGCTCTAAGGGATGTTGGGATCTGGAGAAGGACTCATCACTGGAGACCAAAAGGGGCAAGCCCGTGGTGATCAGGCAGGGGTCTCTAAGCATTCAGAAAGGCCCCTTGTCTCATCCAGGGATCGAGCATGACCAGATCCAGGTCTGAACCTCTGCCAAATGACTGTCTGTGATAGTAAAGCCAGACACTAATGCGGTGCTAAGTGCCGTTTTTAGCCAACAGACTGCTTTTGCAATAGACAAGGGTACCCACCCAGCAATGCAGTACCAACTGTACTTTGATTTCTATAGGGAGACTGAGCATAGTGAAGGAAAAATGATGGAATTAAGGGTGGGGCTGCTGCTCCGGGCCTCAGAGACTCAGGAGAGTGGAAAATTACCAAGGGTTCCCCAGTGTGGATGCAGATCTGACCAGCTGTGTCTCAGAGTTGAAAGCTCTGGCTAGTCTCCCTCAGAGGCTGAGAGGCAGGATTGCTAAGTTTCCCAATCTCTGCATCTTTAAAAAAAATGGCGGGGTGGGGGGCTTTTTGGTCTTTAAGGAGGAAACGCATTCTCGACATCCTTGGATTATAGAAGAAGCACGTATCTTTCAGGACCAGAGATATCCATCAAGCTGTAAGCACCACTGCGATCAGGTATTGGCTGGACCTCACCATCACGTTTGTGCACTGCTTAAACTGTCTCAAGAAGAAAGTTTAACAGGAGCTGAGTCACCCCAGAAATGTGGCCTAAACTATTAGAAACTATTAAACTTAAACTACTGGAAACCAAGTCTTTTAAGGAGATGCACGAAGTAGACAAAATTACTTGCATTGAGTCTGTCGTGTTCATCACCCATGGCTGAGGGCTACGTACAAAGAGAACTCAGCAGAGTCTAGTCGGAGAGTGCATTTCACCAGGGAACTAGAAAGCATGGTGTGCCGTATCCCTCCCTCTTCTTCCTAGACCCTGTTCAGGCAGAATGTCCCAGGTTCTAAGAATCACCTAATCGTGTGTGTGTGTGTGTGTGTGTGTGTGTGTGTGTGTGTGCGTGTGCGCTACAATACATGAATGGAATCAGAGGATAACTTTTCAGAATCTGTTCTCTCTTTGTATCACCTGGGTTCCAAGGATCAAAAGCAGGCCATGGCACTTGCCCACTGCAAGTCATTTTACCGGCCGAGGTGCCTTATACGACCAACCTGCAGTCTTTGTATCATGGCTGCCATATTTTGCTGAGCCAATGCCCAGATAGACACCCACACATTCCTCATTCCTGAAATGAGAAATTGAACCAGATTGTAACTAACTCTCCCCCGTCCATAAAATCATATGATCAATGTAGGATGGAACTGAAGCACCGTCCCCCCTGGATCACGAATCCCACCTCTGAGCGATACTGCAAACCCATTTCATACGCGTTCAAGTTATCCTCACACCAAAGCAATTCTCTTCCTATTGATCCTCATTTTCTTCCAAGGCTCCTCTCTTCCCAGTCCTTATGTGGAGCGGACGGACTAAACTACAAATCTGTTTTCGGATGTGCCTCCTCTGAACTAGAGCTATAACGTAAATCAGCTGTTGTAGAGACGAGTTGTGCTGACACTCACTGACATTAGCAATCATATGACTAGTCCTGCGGGAGGACGGGGGGGGGGGTATGGCAATCAATCCAGGTTGCAGGTGTTCTGTTAACCGAGGCTACAGAGCTCCATTTTGTGTTTTCTGTGGCGCTAGTTTTTCATTCTTATAGAGACACAAATGTCTTGGCCAGAAAGAATTGTTCGAGGTCCGTGGAAGCAGAGCTTTTACCTCGTTCATCCTGCTTCCTGGTGAGCAAAGTGAAAGATTTTGTGAAGTGGAAAGATGTTGCCTTTATTTGTTATTGGTAAGCGATGCTCAGGGATGCTGCCGGTCCTCTGTGCGGACATTCCTGCCCACCATTACTGTGCCATGATTAGTCGTAATGTGTATTATTAAGTTCCCCGAAGCCGGGCACTGTTTCTTCTCTGTGAGGTCACAGAGACTGAAAGGGTTGGTTCTAACATGAGCTCCCGAGTGTGCGTTTCCTGGAGAATCATAATCAGATCATCTTCTTGTCCCCAAATTTCAATAGTTGGTCATCACCCTACAAGCGATGGTATCTAGACAACCATAAGAGATTTAAACATCTCTTCCTTTTTTTCTACAGTACAGATGGAGCTTCATGACCGCAAGCACTTTAGCCCCCCATTTGAAGGCCCACTGTGACGGAAATGTTCTCACATCTAAATTATGTGACAAATGTAGTTCTTTTATATGCAGACTATATGATTGCTTTTCACTGGGAAAGGAAATGCCAGGCAGAAACAACTCAAAAGAGGAATTGTTTAGTTTTGGCTTATAGTTTCACAGATGTTGATCCATCTTGGTCATGAGGGAGGATACGAAATGCAGTTGTGCATCAAGGAGGCCAGGAATCAGATGATGTGCTATATTTCAAGGAATGTTGTAAATTCAGTATAGGCCTACTTTTTTCTGACTATTTTCAATGTGTTATCAGCTGGACTAACAGACGTGAGACCCTTGAAACTGGACAGTCCACTGTAGTCAGCTCTGTCACTGTTGTGTAACTTGAGTTCTCCATTATGAGAACCAAGACCCATACAGAGTCCACACCAAACCAACAGCTCTACAATGTAGAGTCTACACCAATGAAGCTATTTCCAAAGCAGGTGGCAGTATGGATGTGACCCCAGGTTGCCATCCCCCTGCATCAGTTGATGGACACCAGGTGTTCTGGTGAGATCCAGAGCTTTCAGTCTTCAGAAAGTGGGAGCCGGGGAAGCAGCCAGAGACAGTGAGTTTTCCACACTGTCAGGATGGTCTGTACCACAGACATGAGGAAGAAGGCGAAGTGCACAGAGCCTGAGGGATGGAAGGAAGAAGCAGGGCGGGGAGGAAGAGCTTGGAGAAGGGTCTTTCTTAGACGTCAGATCAGCTCTCCTTTTGGTTATAATGACACACAAGCAGAGCACACGTCACATAAGCAACAACAACAACAACAACAAAATATCCTTCACAGTGACCTGGAATCATTGTTTCATAGTTAAAGCCCATCCCTTTGCAGAAGATGAACATACTATGAGACCAAGGTGCCGGGGACAGTAAAAAGAAGAAAATTCTTGAAAATCCTTCCCTAGAAGGATCATGAACATCTGTGGAGGGAAGGCATCTGGGGACAGTTAAAGTTCTGACCCCACAAACACATGACTTTAGAAGAACTGTAAACTTGACTCTGGGTGCCTTAGGTTTGTATCTAGGATCCCTGTCTTCATTACCCTCAAACTGACCTCTCCCTTTTAATATGGCCACATTTCATCCGGGAACAAAATGTATCACATTCACTAAAGTGTGCAACGCTAGAGTGACTGTGTACCAGGTTATGGGAAGCAGGGAGCCTTGGCATCTCGGAGAAGCCGACATCTCCTGGTGACGGATGGCGCCTCTTCGCCCCCTTCGTGATGGGCCAGACATTCATCACAGTCATCACAGAACAGAAGTAGAACCTGTGGAGAGATTTAGGGTTAAGAGCTGGCCCTGGGCCAGTGAGGTCACCTGATCTTCCTCCTTTCCTCCTGGAGTCTGAAACTCTCCGGGCCTGTTACAGCTTAACCCAAATCTAAATCAGTGTAATGGTACATCAGGGAGCTCACATTTTATGACTTTTGTCCAATTATGCAGTGAGGGATGGGAGACAGGAACAGAAGAATTCAGGAATTAACCATTTGCCTCGGGTTTTGTAGCCCCCTAAACAAAGCCCTTAGGTTCCCTCGAGTTGAGAAAGCAGCATATGCGGTGAGCAGCTCCCTGGTTATGACAGTCCTCTGCACTCTTGGATCTTACTTAATAAATTGCCACTTCACAATAAATTGCCCATAAATTACTGGATTGAAAGTGTCAGTCCACCTTGTCAAAGAACTGGAATTAAAGCAGAATGGGGCTTCAAGAAGATCACTAGAGAAGGAAATTTAGACATTTGATTTTATTGATGACTTTTTCCAGATTAAAAAGAGAAGCTACATAACCCCTGCCCTGGTGTGGACTGGATCAGTGTCACTCTTAGTTCACCATCTCTGACCTCCTTTTTGCTCCTCTCTCCCCTCCTGATGAAAAGGCAAATTTTATGTGACAGGGAGACCCCATACTACTGATGAGAGCACTTAGTAAGCATGTGTGTGTGTGTGTGTGTGTGTGTGTGTGTGTGTTCATATATGGTTATGTGTCTACATGTCAGTTGCATACGTGTGGGGGCAGAAGACTTTCTTTGGTGGCTTCCTCAGATGCCTTATTTCCTGCCTTATTGGGGGGGGGGGGGACGGAGTTACTCTCTTTTATTTGGAACTTACTCAATTAAGCTGTGAGGGGCCAGCAAACCCAGAGAGCTCCCTTTCTTACATTCCCCACCCCCACCCCCACCCCCATCCCTACCCCCATTCCCACCCTCATCCCCCATCCCCAACCCCCAGCACTGATATTAAAAGCAAGGTCCACCAAAACCAGCTTTTCATGTGACTTCTGGGGATCAGACTCATGACCTCATGTTTGCAAGGCAAGAGCATCACCAACTGAGCCATCTCTCCACCCAGGATCATTTTTAGGAGAGGAGGAAATGGTCCTTACGTTGGAAGGAAACATGTTTGAGGGAAATAGCTTCTGATGCCAGGACTCCATTTCGTTCCGACCTAGTAACTGAGTTAGAGAATCAAATCTCTCTGCCCGCTTCCCACACTGGTATTCTGCTCTCCTACCATAACTCGTTACAGCAGACAGCAAGCAAACGAGGTTTTCCAACTATTGAACCTGTCCTAGGCCTGTCCCTTAGAACAAGGCTAGACTGCTGTGCTTTTGAATCTGGCTTTTAAGCTGTCTGCAATCAGGCGGGGCTCTCCAGAGGGTGAAACGAGATTAAGCTTTAATTCTCTAGTTAGTTTTCTTGTAACCATAAAATTCACTTACTTGTCTTTCCCTTATTTTTTGCAGCCTGTTAGTTAGATAGGGAACAAAACTAAACAGTTACAAAGAAACTCCCAACATCACTGAATTCAAAAGCCAAGAGGAAAGATTACTGTTCCTCAAGTCGGTGTTGCATAGTTTGGCTCTTTAGCTTGTAAGCTGGCCTCCGTCCCCACCTCTTCTTGTTCTTTCCTAGTGTTCGGCAGACAGTCTCTGTGTCTATAAATAGTAAGTGTTAACTCAGAACACCAGTCTCTCACATAGGTGTTCTACTTTCACCGACCTTGCAAGCATGCATGCACGAAACTGGAGTCTCCAAATCATAAGATAAAAGTTCCAAGCATATTTCCAGTTAATCGGGGTCTACAGATGTTATCTTTGGTTCACACAGAAGCGTTTGTTAATGAGAGTTTATGTCAGAGGCAAGACTGTTCTCAAAGGTCATGTGGGATGCCCTAATGTTCCACAAACCCATCCATTTCCGGGTGTATCTGGTATCTAACAAATAATCAGTGGTAAATGTAGTGAGATTTTGAGTTCTAGGCTGATTCTGAGACCTGCCCCTCTGCTTCTGACTTTCAATAAACCTTATTTTCAAAATAATATTTGCCAAAACCCCAGTCCACCTACCTGATTATAGCAATCAAGAAGTTTTGGGTATATTGAGTGTATTTTGAAAATGCATGGTTTAATTATGACATGTTCTATGTCCCCTTTCCTATAATTATTCTTCTCTGCATTATGCGCATCCTGAATAGCCAAAGAGCTATCTGCAAGGAGAAAAAAAAGAGTAAGTGGAAAATTAAATGCCCAGTTAACGAGAGACATGGTTCTGTGCAGATATGGAAAAAAAGTCATATCTTAAAAATACAGTCCACTCTTCTTGAAGGGCCTGGGATAAACAAACTTAGTGTTACTCAAGCTGATCATATGCTACTAATTTACTGCCCAGCTTTTCCATTAAACTCTCCACAGGTGACTCCATATAACAATTAAGTTTAGCATAGTCCAGATTCAGGTAATGGATTAAAGTTAAGCACATATCCTTTTGAAAAGACAGCATGTAACCATGGACTACGTTAGAGTTTTCAACATGAAAACTTCCATAAATGCAAGATAAAGTATGCTAATGCATACTGATCTGAGTCTTTTTTTTATGAAGAAAGAAATAGCTTGGGAGATGTAATATAAAATCAAGAGTCGTTGTGTAATGTCAGACAGGTGACTTGGAAACTGGACCTAAAGGTTTCCAGATGACACACACAGGGGGTATGCCAGGTGGTGGGGAGCCACGACTGTGCAAAGGAATTGATGCTTCATGCAGAATCAAAGAGAGGCGTGTGCCTATCTGCCTGTATTAAATGTCCTTTGTCCTCAACTGACATAATTTATATAGTAAAATAATAAGATAGTGAATTGGCTTTTTGCAAATTCCAGAAGCTATATGATACTTTGCAAGAGGTTGGATAACATGATATACCCAACTTCAAATACATTCTATGATTTAATAGTTATTTGAATTTAGACAAGTACTGCATCCTCTAAGTGGCCCACTCCTATTACCTTATAAATAACCTCTATGAGACTCATACCCTCAGTCAACAAACTCATATGTTGTTCAGAGATTAAAACCCTATACTTCTTTTTTTTCTTTTTATTTTCTATATTCTTTGTCTACATTCCAAAGGCTTTCCTCTTTCCCAGTTTCCCCCTCACCATATGTCCCATAAGTCCTCTGCCCTCCCACCCCCCACCCCCTCCCATTCCCCAATCCCCCCCACACACACACACACCGTTTCTCTGTTCTGGTACTCGCCTACAAAACTGGATCCAGTCTTTTTAGGACCAGGGTCCTCTCCTTCCTTCTTCTTGGGAATCTTTTGATTTGCTAACTGTGCCTTGAGTATTCAGAGCTTCTGGGCTCATTAATATCTACTTATCAGTGATTGCATTTCATGTGTATTCTTTTGTGATTGGGTTAACACACTTTTCCAGATCCAACCATTTGCCTACAAATTGCATGAATTCATTATTTTTAATTGCTAAGCAGTATTCCGTTGTATAAATATACCACATTTTCTGTATCCATTCCTCCTTTGAGGGACATCTGGGCTCCTTCCAACTTCTGGCTATTATAAATAAGGCTGCTATGAACATAGTGGAGCATGTGTCTTTATTGCATGCAGGGGAATCCTCTGGGTATATGCCCAGGAGTGGTATGACAGGGTCCTCTGAAAGTGTCATGGCCAATTTTCTGAGGAACAGCCAGACTGATTTCCAGAGCGGTTGTACCATTTTGCAATCCCACCAACAGTGGAGGAGTGTTCCTCTTTCTCCACATCCTTGCCAGCACTTGTTGTTTGAGTTTTTAATCTTAGTCATTCTGACTGGTGTGAGGTAGAATCTCAGGGTTGTTTTGATTTGCATTTCCCTGATGACTAATGATGTTGAACATCTCTTGAAACTGATAGAAAAGAAACTAGGGAAGACCCTGGAGGACATGGGCACAGGGGAAAAGTTCCTGAACAGAACACCAATAGCTTATGCTCTAAGATCAAGAATTGACAAATGGGACCTCATAAAATTACAAAGTTTCTGTAAGGCAAAGGACACCATCAGAAGGACAAAACAGTAACCAATAAACTGGGAAAAAATCTTCACCAACCCCACATCCGACAGAGGGCTAATATCCAATATATACAAAGAACTCAAGAAGTTAGACCCCAAAGAACCAAATAACCCTATTAAAAATGGGGTACAGAGCTAAACAAAGAATTTTCACCTGAAGAAATTCGGATGGCTGAGAAACCCTATACTTCTAAGCATGAATATTTTAGGTCATATACAGATTTTCTGAAAAGTAAATAAGATTGTATAGCCAATATCCATTTGGAAACTGGAGGCTGTAATTTTTAAAGAGTAATCACAAGTTATGGGTTATTAAGCATTAGTGAGATTCAAGAAGTACCCTCAATGACCCTCTCATCTGTCCTGCTGGGAGGAGGCAGCCACATGACCAGCAGGGACATATTGATTCCATGGACCATTAGCAAATAGCAGAAGTCCCAAATAAAATATCCAGAAGAAATTCCCTTTCCCTAAAGTTGCTGCTTCTGCTAAAGACACCCTCATGTTGATGGGTATTCTACCTAGGCAATCTATGTAAAGGCATAGAATTAGGTTCTAGCAACAAGCATTGTGGGTCCTCCGCATTTTCCATACGGTGCTGTTAGCATGCATTTGCGACGAGTGTGGCAGGGGTGTGATGTTGTCACTGTTACATCATTGAATGGGCTACCTGGGGGACGGCCTGCACACATATGAGGCAGAAGCCTTTATTTGGATGGACATCTATCAGTGACAGATATAGGGCATCTCTCTGGCAGTTGATTCTGGTAAACCCTTGACATTCCTGCTCTGCTGTATTCTTATCGATAAAATGAGGGTAACTGCCCTATGTATCTCTAAAAGCTATTGGTGGTTCAAATTAAGATAATGTAAAGCAGACCGCAAGTTACCACACTTGTATTTCATTTTAGCTATATTTCGTAATTTTTTTCATTTGAAACAATTCAAGAAGAATGTGTGCTTTTCAAAAGGGAACTTGAATTAAAAGAAGCTCAAAAAAAAAAAAAAAAGCTCAATTAGAATCAGTCTGGTCTAAGAAAGAGCCAGACACCCTGAATCTTCATACAAGTACACAGTTAAGCAGTTTTGGCTAAGGTTACAGATACCAGATTCGGGCGCCATACCTAACAGCTAAACTTGAATTCCTGCAGATCCTGAACTCTCAGAAGTATTCTGTGCTCAGAGGCCCTCATCTCCCTGGAAGCGGCCTCACGGGGCTCCCTTCTTTCCCAGTCACTCTCTTGGTTCCATGTCCTTAGCCTGTTGTTAGCCTGGCCAATGCATACCTAGTCTGGATCCTAGACCTCCCTTGGCAGCGTGTGAAGCAGGTCTCCAGGCTGGCCAGTGGGACTCAGCTTAAAGCAGAGCACTCCAGGCGCTGCGAAGGCTGAGACAGAGCCATGGAGTTTACTGTCTACTCTTGCCAGTTCTAGGTTAGTGGGAAAGCCTGTCTCAAGGAAAGCTTTTGAGAGAGAACCTGAGGCCGTTCTCTGGTATCTCTGGGTGTCTGGGCACATGCCCATAACATCTGTACAGTGAATTTATCTGAATGTCTAATCCTATTATCATCCTGGACCGCTAGCTTTCTTTACTTCCTGCTTGTCGTCACTGACAGCTAAACATACCTCTTTAGTGTATTTTCATTCAGATATTCATTGAGCATCTAGGGTACAGGGCTATTTGCTAGAGGAGGAATACTCAGTGGGATTTTAACAGACACAGCCCAACCCCCATAGAGACATTTATCTAATGTAGTCAAAAGTGTTAATGACATAACAAAAAAAATCAATGCAATCACATCTGTGATTAGAAAAAGATAGAAAAGTGCTAGGCAAACCACAGGCCTGTCTCTGATCTAGTTAGGCAGGTCCACAGAGGCCTTCCATAGAGGTTGGATTGTTGTAGAAGTTAACAAGCTAGAACAAAAAGACAAAAGGGCACATTCAAGGCCACCTTAAGGATTTCACTCTTCAGTTCTCAGAACAATGGGAACCCATTCAGGATTGTAAACAGAAAGCTACGAGAAATTTGCATTTCAAGAGTTCTTCTGGACCTTGGGAGGATACATTTGAGAAGACAATTGTGAATCTGGGAAAGACATTTGGGAGACTCTTACAGACTCTCAAACCAGTTATGAGGACTAGGAAGATCGCCCTGGAATTGAAGATCAGTAGACAGATATCCTAAACGATATTTAAAATTCAAATCTAGCGATATAGGATAAGGTATATTGGATCGAAAGCCAGGGAAAGGTCAAGTGTCATTCCTAGGTTTCTGACAGGCTGCTGTGACATTTCATCATATATTCTACTTAATTCTTAGAAGACAACCTGCTTTGTGGTTTAGTTTGGACATTTCAGGTCTAAGGGACCTGTATTGCCCCTAAGATGACACCTCGAACTGCCAGTTGACTTTCTGGCTCCGCGATTGTGAGGAGGTGGACTGGAGAAATCTTCTTCGCACAAATGAACTCATTTGGGAAGAGAAGATCCTTAAACGCGCATGTGGTCAGTTGAGGCGCGTGTTTAGTTGAGGAAGGAGCTAAACCACTGGTTACTGGCATGAAAAGGAAATAATGTCAGGCAGGCTGGAAAATGGCCGCTTGCCATGGTTTATCCCCCGTGCCTCACCACGCAGGTGTTTAATGGTCATTCTGTTCCTCTGCTTGGAGTCTGGAACCACCAGGGAGCTGGAATCCTGCCGGGCTCTCGCTCTCTCCTGTCTTAATTGTTCCTTTCCAAAGTTCTGGCAGCATCTACAAAGCACACTTCCACCTTCCTTCCCAACCCCAGCACTTCCTGAAGTTGCTGCTGGGTGAACTTCAGAAAAGATAAGTGTGGTCTCCCTCCTCCCCTGCTTCCGAGTGTCTGGGGCTTCCTGCTGACAGCATCCAGTGAAAGTTTTCCGGAGCTGGCGACGGGACCGCTAACAACCGGATCGCTCCCTCCCTCTGCTCTCCAACAACGCCCCCCTGGTTATGGTGTTCTGGCAGGCATCTCTACCCTATAGCTGCTTGTCCGGAAGTTTGCTTCCTCCACAGCTGGAATGCAGTCAGGCCCGAAGGACCGGACTGGATCGCACCCTCTAGATGCCCCTCAAGCCTTGAAGGAAAGCTAGCATTTGGGGAGCATGCAGGAATGAGCTCTTTCTTTCCCCAGGACAAATGTGAATGCCAAGTCTCTCCTCATCTGTGTCAGAGGCTTGCATAAAAGACCCGCCTTGGTAAAGGGAGTTATAAAATCACCAACAATAATGAGTCCTGCAGATTATGTCAATAGGCAAAGCTGTTTTGCTGGTTTCAGCTATTGGTATTATTATTACTCAAAATAATATGCCCTCAGAACCCCATTGGATTAAATTCCACAGATTAATTATTTGTGTTTAGTAGGGAAGAGTTCAAACTTGTTCTTCAAATGTGAAAAAACTCAGAGGAAAAGATGTCTGTCTAAGCAATTAAATATCCGTCCTTAAAGACACTTTTACTGATTTCCCCTAGTTTAGATTCTTTGTTTACTAGGTGAAAGGGAAGAGGAGAGGCAGGGGGAGGGGAGGAGGGAGACAGACATGAAAATGCACTGAAGAACAGGAACAAATTTTATATAAATTTAAAAAAGCTAGTCATTTGGAGTAAAGGAAATGAGATTATTTGCTTGTTACAGGATTTTATTTTTCCTTTTCATTTTGATTGGAGAGTGGCTGGCTTTCCTAACAGCTTGCCCAGTATTGATGCATTCCAAAGAACTTACTTTTTTTTTTTTTTTAAATCTGTACTTTTATGGGATTTGCACATGTGAAATGTGTGTGGTCTCGTCCCCTCCTCATTCCCAGCTAAATACAGATAAATCCAAAATAAGAGTTTTAACTATTTACAGTTGTCCTAGTTTAGGGGTTCCATGGAGGGGGGGGGGACTCTGAGGCTCTCTTGCTGTGGGCTCTAGACTCTCCTTATGCCTCAGACCCCTGAGTGCCAGGGATATATACCGGAAACTGCCACATCTTAATTCTTATTTCACTAAGTGCCTTAGTCTATGTGGGTTCATGAGAACTGTGTAGTGGCTTATGATGAACAGAAAGATCCCTGATGTAACACAGGTGACATTAACTGTGTATCCAGGACTGGGGTTTGATAAAGGTAGAACCATTGCCTAGCACACATACAGCATGCATGACAAAACGTGTGTGTGTGTGTGTGTGTGTGTGTGTGTGTGTGTGTGTCCTGCACCTCTAGTAATCTATAGTGAATCTGTAGTTAAATGCTACATAATACACACCAGATGAACAGTGTCTCAAAGTATTTTAATTGTTTCTTATCTCAAGTTGCAGCCGCTCCCAGCACAGTGTGATGCCTTGGGTCGGGAGAGATAGGAGCTGAGCTGTACCAGGGATGGAAACGAAGGTCTGGGGTTCAAATATGGGAGTCCTGAATTAGACTGGGACCCAGACTGGACCTTTCAGAAAACCTCATACAGGCATATAGTGCTATTTAAGTGGAAGCCAGAGAAATAACCCTTTGCTATGAGGTGTGTGTGTGTAAAGTTTTTTTTTTTCCTTATAAGCAAGAAAATGAAGTGGATGAGTTATTTTAAATGCATGTTAAAATAACATCAAAATGACTTAATTATTAAAACCTCTGAAACTGAATATGCTGGAGATGATAAGATTGATAATATATCCTTAAAATCCTCAATAAATACGATTCACCTTCCACTTGAATAATCCTTGTATGCCAAGACCAGTCCTAAAATCTGCTGCCGTTGGTATTTCATGTCATCCCTATGATATCCCTCTAACCAGCACCATGATTATCCTCATGTTGTAGACAAGAGAAATAAAGCACGGAGTTCACACAAATGCACACTGGTGGGATGCATGCTTGCTAAGAACCTTCCACAAATGAATAACGATTATAGTAAAAGCTGGAAAAAGTACGTCTAACTAACTGTGTGACAAATAGAATTGAAATACACCTGAGGAATAAAAATTGGTTTCTCCATCGAATTTCATTTGGAATCTGGTCCTACTGTACAGATAATTCAAGTTATTAAAGTTTAAAAGTAAGAATATATATGTAATATATATTATATGTAACATATTATGTACATATAACTATATATATGTATATGTATATGTATGTATGTATATATATATGTATATATATATATATATATATGTTTATATAATGCTGACAAAAGCATTTTGCTTTCTCTTCTGGTGCAATGCACTGTGAGCAAACCACACTTTGAAATGCTAGTAATGGGCTGTAATATTTATGTTTGCTTCTTTATTCTTTGTATTTGGCCATCTTATAGCCTTCTAGAGTTTGTGCTTGCCTCATAGTCTTTATTATTACATCTTAATTTTATTCCACAATAATCCCAAATTTAAAGTGTATCTCTAGACCCTAATATCTTAAACCAAAACGCGTGGGCAAAAACTAAAATCGAACAAACTCTAGTACATTTGAAATCCCCGTTGCAATAAACTTCGGTGCACATCTCCGATGTCACATGTCCAGAATCTCACATGATTCTCAGACCATAACTATGCCCAGTCTCCAACTGGGGTGTTAACATCAGTGATGCTGAATCCCGACTTTAATAAGAAAGCAAACTGTAAACCCCCTTAAAGCAACTGCTTCCTTAAGCAATGTCAGAAATATTTCGTCTCCAATGCTGAACAGACTGTGAGCAAACTGTAGCCAAAGGAGGTCAGCTCAGAGATGTGCCAGCAAGGCCAAGCTGCCAAAACACATAAGAACACGTGTAGACAAAGAGTTGAAAGTTAAAGGTTTTTAACTCTCTCATAAAAAGCTGACTCTCCTGCATCCACTCACACCTCTTTTTGTGCAAGAAGGAAAATGGGGCATGGGCATTGACCGGGGCCACCTAATGGAAACATTTATCCAAGCAGTGACCTTTCTGTTTGTCTCTGTTTCCTTGGACATTCTGTTTTAATAAGCGTTTGTGATTTTTAATCCACACGGCATCTTACTCTTTTCCAAAGATTTTTGGATACTTCTTGAGCTATTTCACAACTAGAAATGGGCGTTCCCTTGGAGCTTGCTCTAGAAACATCCCCCGGGGTTTCCTCTGTGTGAGTTGAGCAGCATTCGTTGGAAGAAATTACTCTTGTTGTTATTGTTTTATACATTCTATGCTAATAGTAAAATGTCTGCGTTCTCATCATGTTTAACAATAATGACCTAATGCTTGTGTGTGTGTGTGTGTGTGTGTGTGTGTGTGTGTGTGTGCTTACGTTATCCGGTACTCTTTTGCATCTCCGGGTATGGGAGATCACACCCAGGGTCTTGCTTGCTTGGCCAGTGTTCTTACCACTGCAGAGACATCCCTAGCACTTGGCTGGAATTTTCCTATGCACACTCCCTTTCTCTAGAGATCTGGAGTGTGGTATCTTTCTCTCTCAGTAAGCATCAGAGCAGTGAGGACTCCAGGCTGTGAAAGCACTTAGTAAAAAGACTTGAGTAAACTATTCATCTCCTTGGTCATCTTCCTTACCTGCAAAAGTATAAAAGTAGACAAGGTCATCTCTCAGATTCTCAGCTCTGATTATGCAATGTTGATAAAAGTCTCCAACGAATTCCTGGGAAGGCCCTTATTTCATTCATAAATATTTTAAGTATAACAGCAAAGTGCCTACTATGTGCCAGGATCCATACTATGGCATCTCTTCTTCAACAGCACTCAGTGTTGAGTCAGTGCCAAACAGATGCTGGGTAATCTAACTAAATCGACTTAGCTTCTAATGTGTTAAGATCAGCCTTAATTTTGTATTAAAACGAAACAGCTTCCACTGTCACTAAATACATTTCATATGATTAAGGACTAAAGGGTTCAAAAGAAAAAATATTACTGTTCCTCGGCATCTGTCCATCTAGTTCTGGCTGTCCTTGGGGGAAGATAATTAGTATTCATATTCAATAGGTAGATGTTCTATATCAAAGAACATGGGGACTTTATACAGCTCTCTGTGATTCATCCATCTGTGACCACTGTGGAGAGCAAACCAACCTATACTCATTTCTAGGGTCATCTTCTCAAATGCGACATTCAGTGACTACATTGTAGAGTCGGTCAAATTAAAGTACAGGGTATCTAGATAGTTATAATTCCTTAGTAGAAGTCTGCATCAAACATTTTCCAAAGCATACTGGAATGAAAGCATCATTTATCTGAAATTCTAATTTAAGCAGATATCCTGTGTTCTTACCTGGCGTATCTGACATCCTAAAACTTAATGATAGAATCTCATTCACTGCACCTCCAGGCAGGTACACCTCCTAATAATAGCCCATTTGATATAAATTCAACCATGGATAAGCCCACTGATAAAGTTAGAGCCCTTGGGGTTCAGTCTCTGTTCAGCAGCCCCACCCTCTGGACACCGCACTTTCAGTCCCATGAACCTGTGGGGTGACCCCTTCAGGCTCAACCTATAAGGCAGAGTTTATCTGTGATCTCAGTAACTGGCACCCTCCATATATCCTTGTATCCTAGCTTCTAAAAATGACCTGACAGAGATTATTTATGCTATTTCCTCTTTGACATTAAAAAAAAAAAAATGTTCTTCTTCTTAAGTCCCCATGGAGCTGGGTTATTCTTGGAATTTACAGTCACTCCTTAAAGCGCTTCTAGAAACTACTGATGTGTCAGACCTGACATTGGTTTCATTTTCCTCCATTCAGAGAATGCATGCTTTGTGCACGTCTCAACTTGATAACAAAGATAAAATGACAGTGCAGCTGCCAATCCTGAGCGGCTGTGCACAAGTCACGAGTCTCACTGTCACTGACATGAAGGTCTCTCCACAATAGGAGAAGGCACATTGTCTTAAGAAATGAATTCCGAAAAATGCAGATTAAAAGCACCATTGATGTCTTCTCTCACTCATCAGGATGGCTACTGTCAAAAAAACAAATACAAAACCCTATCAAGTGTTGATGCAGACAGGGCAACATTGGGATCCTTTTGTGCTGTTGGCAAGAGTATAAAGCAGTGCAGTCAGTGTGTGTGTGTGTGTGTGGTGTGTGTGTGTGTGGTGTGTGTGTGTGTGTGTGTGTGTGTGTGTACACCATAGTTTTCACCTACAGCCTACATGTCATCTCACCATAAGTTACTAATTAAATAGTTGGTATAATGTGTCGTTTAGAAAATAATGATGGGAAAGACTGTGCTCAGCAAGACGCAATTTTTACAATAATTTTGATCTCTGTGTGCTTTGAATAAAAATGGCTCATAGGCTTAAATATCTGAATGCTTAGTTACAGGGAGTAGAACTCTTTGAAAGGATTACAAGGCTTAAGAGGTGTGGCCTTGTTGGAGGAAGTGTGTCACTGCCTTTGGGCCTGAGATTTCAAAAGTCTATGATACCAGGCCTAGTCTCTCTCCCTTTCCCTTTTCCCCTCCCCCTCCCCCTCCCCCTCTCTCCTTCCCCTTCCTCCCCCATCCTCTCCTTTCCCCTCCCTCTCTCTCTTCCTCTCCTTTCCCCCTCCCTCTCTCCCACCCTCCCTCCCTCTCTCTCCATCTCAATTCCCTTTCCCCCTCCTCCCTTCTTCCCCCTGTCTCTATTCTTTCTTTCCCCCTCCCTCCTTCCCTCCTTTCTGTCTCTGCCTGTGGACCCCAACTCTTAGCTATCTCTCCATTTCCATGTCTGCCTATGTGCCACCACCCTCCCAGCCATGATGATAATGGACTAAACCTCTGAAACTATAAGCAAGTTCACAAATAAATGTTTTCTTTTGCAGTTGTCTTGGTCATAGTATCTCTTCATGGCATTAAAAGAGTGATAAGACATGTTTGATTCATTCTATACAAACATAATGCATAGATATGGAGGGCCAGTGATACTTTTTTTTTTTAAATCTGTAATCATTTTATAATGTTTTGGCGTAAATATCTATATTCCTTGCCAGAAATTACTTATAAAAACAAACACACACACAAACAAAATCTACTATATCAGATTTACAGTTGAAATCAGCTTTGGGAAAAAAAAGGTGAAAGGAATTCTTCTGGGTGAAAACTTTAAAAATAGTCTTGGGCTGCCAGGCATCAAAGCAACCAGCATCCCAAGGACCAAAAGGCAACATGCAGAAGCTTGGGTGACTGGGGTACAGCGACCCTGGCACAGATTAAATTATGACTCCCAGCCTCGGCAGAATTTTGCCCCTGTACTGTGTGATGCCTATGTTTTAACAAAGTCCCCCTCAGTGTTTCAAGCTGTTGAGTCACCTTGGGGACCTTTCAGACAACAGTCCCGGCTGGCCCTCTTCACCACACTTGTGTTTCCTGGAGCCCAAGCAGAAGGCATGTGTAACCTGTTGGCCCCGTTCTTTCTGTTTTTCTCCCCACCACTACCATTTCTTCAGCCCCATCTCCTATTTCCTCCTCTGCCTGTCTTGACATCAGCATGGAAATATTCTTTAATTCTAAGCAGCTGAACACCGAGATACAGCTGTTGTCTCTTGTTGGGGCGTTTTATAAGATTCCCTTCGTTAAAATGCCCGGGTGGTGTTCAGCTGTGGGAGTCGCTCCCCTCAGATTCATAAAGGCAGGTTGAAAGGGTTCCCAAAGGGAAATATAAATCATGGGCTATTAAATGCTATGGTTTTTAAAAAATCAGGAGGATATTGTGGGATTACAGTAATAATACAAACAGTATTTATTATGGACCGTTGGATTTGAGTTACAATATAATCATAGCTATTTTATTGAAATAGTTTTCTTCAATGCTGGTCTATTTACTGAATTTTAAAAAATGAAACAGTTCATATAGTCACCTCACAATGAAGTAAAGATTGACTCCTCATTTCCTGTTATTCTTCCTTACTCACTTAAAGTATATATATATATATTTTTTTTTGAAAAATTTAATAGCTTACAATTCACTGCTTTCTTTTCTTCTAGGTCCTTCCCACTCGTTACTCCCTGTGGGAAAGACTGAGGAAATAAAATAAGAGTTCTGTAGAGGAGAAGTCAGTCAAAAGTAAGCCCTCTCCGCTCCAACGGCTTTAGCACTTTTATGCATTATTCTTTGACATAGAGGGAATTCGCATAAAGAAAATAAGAGATTTATAATTCCTGTAATTTGGCTGGAAGCACACAGCTACATACTTCCTGTGTGTTACTGCTTTCTGGTTGCCTAGCTGCACAACACAAATACATTGCAAAACTATTTTTTTCAGCACAATTACACACATGTGCCAATGAATCTACTTCCCTAACTTCTTAGAGAATGTGTTAAAAACAATAGATGTCAGCATGTCAGATTCCAAATTCCTGATTAAATCCTCCTTGGTTAACACAACATTTTGCTAAACATTAGGCTTTCCTGATACTGGATGAAAGAAAGATATGTAAAATATTCAAAAATTTGGTAGGAATGAACAGTTATAGTATACTAGGTATTTTTTCTTCTTTTTTTTTCCTGAAAGCTTTAGAACAAAGAAAGGAATGTTCTTACATTCTGAAATGAGTCAAATTCCCAATTGTAAATTTCAAGTATGTTAGCATTGGTCCATAACAAGTGGCCTAGTGTTGACTTCGGATGACATAATGCGTACCCTGAGAAATTTGAGTGTGATCCCAGATTCCCCACATTTACCTCCCTGGGGTTATAAAGAGTAGCAACAGTATTTCCGTACCAGAGATTGGGGGAAATTTCTGTCTCTCTACACGAAACAGACTGATGCTCTCAGCTGCTATGTGCCAGCTCCCAATGAAGGCTGCTGGCCTGAAGGGTTGATTCAATAAATTCTAAAAGAAGGTGTTGAAATGGAGGCTGAGAATACAGGCTGCGGGGAAAGCTTGTGTGTGTGTGTGTGTGTGTGTGTGTGTGTGTGTGTGTGTGTGTAGTACTTGCCACACAATCTTGAGGATCTGAGTTTAGATTCCCAGAATCAATGTAAAGCTGGTGGTAGTGTTACACATCAATAATCCCAGACCTCCTACAGTGAGGTGGACAGAATTCTCAGAAGGACATGAGTCAGTCAGCCTGGTGATGCAGGAAGCCGATCAGGGGAGGAAGCAAACACTGAGAGATGGGGTTGACCTCTAACCTCCATTACAGTCTGTGGCATGCAAACACATGAATAGTCACACATGTGAACAAACATCGCGCGCGCGCGCGCGCGCGCGCACACACACACACACACACACAGACACACAGACACACAGACACACACACACACATGCATATACAGAGGACAGAGAGATACAGAGACAATCACAGAGAGAGAAAGAGAGAGAATGTGTAAAATAAAGAAGTCTGAGGCTGTATCTCAGTATCCACTGGACTTGCTGTGTTCACAGCATGCAAGACAACTCTCTATCCCGCCATGCATAGGAAGAGCTCACTGATTCATAAGGGACATTGGGAATCCCTGGCACAGTGTGGAATCCTTGACTTCCACCTGAATCATCTGCCTCCATGCTATTGGTCTCCGAAGGGACACATAGTACTTAGCGCATACTAGGTTTTAATAAATATGAATTGGGTGAGCGAAGAGTTGGAGAACTTGCACAAATAGCTTCAGCCCAGGAAACCTAGAGCCACACACAGATCTGAGTTTCCCTAGAGCCTTCCATAAGATCCCATTGATAGCAGGCAATAGCACAAGAATCAGTTTCAGAAGCCCAGTTCTGCGTTTCTGCACAGGGCCACAATAACCACAACCACCACCACATCCTCCCCTTCCCTCCCCCTCCCCCTCTTCCTCCTCCAGCCACTCTTCCCTCTCTTCCTTCCCCTTTTTTCTTTTTCCACCTCAATTTTTGTGAATATGTGTTAATATATGTGCATATGGAAGAAAGAGGTGAACATCCAGTGTTTTTCTCAAGCACTCTCTTCTCCTTTTCCTCTTCCTTCTTCTTCCTCTTTTGGTTTTCAAATCAAGACAATGCCTCTCGCCAACCCTGAACCTCACTGTTTTGTTTAGACTGGCTAGTCACAGAGTCCCAAGGTTCCACCTGTTGCCCCCCTCCTCCCTTCCCCCACCTCCACCCCATTCAGCTTCCTACTCCCAAAGCTGAGGTCTCAGCCATGAGTGACTTTTTAACCGTGGAGGCTAAGGATTGAACTTGGGTCCTGTGTTTGCCCAACAAGCATATTATCGACCGAGCTCTCTCTCCAGCCTTAAGAAGCTCAACTAGTTACCAAGTACAGTTCTGATGATTAAACAATGGAGAATGTGGCCCTTTCTCGGAGAGACACAGTTCCACAATGAGTGTATGGGGATTAGGCCCACCAAAACATCAATGATCCATCCCTTGGCGAGGTAGACAATAAACAAGATCAAGGATCTACTGTTTTCAATAACTTCTTGCTAAGGTTCAGAACAGTTGTCTATCCTGTTCCCAATGCTTCATTTCAAGTGGAACTATTTAAATATGCAACCTCTGAAAATACACTGTCATCTGTTGAAATCGGAGGGGAAAGATTTTAAAAAAATCAACCTCTAAGAACAATAAAATATGAAATGTGTTAGTTATGAAAAAATAGCTTTCTTAAAATATCAAAGAATTGTAGTAGAGCCTCGTATTGAAATTCTCCATGTCATCTGTATGAGCTAGCAGTGTTTGAAATTTTTTATTCCTATGTACACAGCTCTCTCTCTCTCTCTCTCTCTCTCTCTCTCTCTCTCTCTCTCTCTGTCTTTAAGGTAAGTTTGGTGAAAACTAAGTTTAGCACAAAGAAATTGTGAAGCTGCTTCTTACTCATAATAAATTTGCAGATCTCCTAATCGTCTGTGGAGGTCAGAGGACAACTTTCAGAAGTGGTTCTCTCTTTCTACTCTGGGACCCTCTCCAATCTAAGGTATCTCCCAGGCCCTTATAACCTCTTTGTCAGATGAGGTGTAGTGCTATGGCTAGTCTCTTCAAAAAGCTTTTAGTCTTTTTAGGTTTGTGGCCAGTTCATTCAGTCTGGTTAATGTATGAATAGAGAGCAGGGCTAATCCAAAGCCACAAACAACTTCCAAAGACATGGATGCTTGATTCTGAAGCTTATGTGAAACGTTTCTTTACCAGTCATGTTCACTAGGGCATTGTTCAAAAAGGGAGCTCTTTTTCCACAGCGCAGACCAGCTGACAGGAGAAAGAGGTTACCCAGATGTCTTCTGGGTTCAGGGTAAGGCCGGATGAAAGGTGTTGTAAATAAGTCAGAAACTGGGTGACTAGGAGCCAACTTCATTATCTCAACCGCTCCCACACCATCTCCTGAAACTGGGCAGAGACAGCATCAGGAATGCTGGTTGCCTGCAGTTCCAGGAACTCAAGGAGCTTTTAGAAGGGATGAGTGGTAAGCTGGGCTGTGAATATCATGTGGGAGCTGGCCCGTGTGTTCTACTCATCTGAAGTCTCGGTGACATAACTATTTCCCCCCCATTTCACAGAGCATCCAAGAGGCTCTCCTGAGGATGGGGAGGACATGCCCCTGTGGAGTAAGGAGCAGAGCTGGGCATTACTGGGGCTTAACTGAGCTCAAAGCCTTTACTCTCTCCTTCAGAGACAGGAAGCTTGGAGCCAGGGAGACAGCTCAGGGAAGTGCTGCCTTGCAAAAATGAACGCTTGAGTTTGTTCCCCAGAAGCCATGTTACAAAGTGTGATGGTGAGCGCCTGTAGTCCCAGCCCTGGAGAGGCACACAGAGAGGGACTCTGGGGCTGCCTGATGAGCCTGCGTGGCCTAATCAGTAAGCTCAGAGTCCAGGCCAGTGAGAGACGTCCTCATAAAACAAGGCAGTAAGGGGTGAGGGTCTTGAAAAGCACTAGAAATTTACTTCTGACATTATGTATGTCATATGTACAAATGTATGTACAAACATACACATATATCTTCATGAACACACACACACACACACACACACACACAAGAAACTAAACTAAAATATTTATATACTCCACTTAAGACACACAACTTTGATCTGATCTGATATATAATAAAATTACAAAATTTGATAATTGGACAAAAAGAAGCCTGGGTTGTTTACAGGGGTGATTTCCACTTCGCAGTTTTGGGATCCTCCTTGGTGTTGTCTGCCAGAACTCTGCCTCAGTTTACCTCAGTGACTGGCCTGTGTGTCTTCTCTGAGTCTACACCTCAGGATCGTCACTGTTACATATTTGCTTTTGTTGTCTTTGTCAGATCAGAAACATAACTCTGACCCTCTTTTCCTTTCAATGTCTCTTACATATTCTTTCTCTTGCTCAAAATCAGACATGAAGCCTGGACCATTAACTAGCTAACTCAGCTTCGGATGTTGAAGCTGCCAAGAGATGTGGCCAGAATAGTCTGTCTGTGTATCCTGAGGGGTTGCCCTTGAGCCCCCCTTCCCCCCCCATAGCTTAGGATAAGCTTAAATGCCTAACTCTACCTCTGAGTTGTCCGCTTTGCAGACATGTGCCTCCATTGCTGATTTCCACGGTACTGAGGATCAAACCCAGGACTTTGTGCATACAGCACTCTACCAAATGAGCTACACACCCAGATCCAAGGTAGCTTTTAAATGTTGGGAGTGGTTACCATGTATCAGAATTTGCACAAATATGTAGGGGAAAAGAAGCCCTGCTTCCTCCTAGGGCACGTGATAAACAAAGACACATAAAGAACCGTTGGAAACCACAGCGCGAGATTGGATGGATCTTAGTTACTTCTCTCGTTGCTGTGATAAAACAGCTGAGGAAAGTAACTTCGGGAGGGAGCGCTTACTTCTCCTCATGGTTTGATTACTGCACACCAGCGTGGTGGCTAGGGAAGCGCAGTTGGAGGGAGGGGTGGGTCCCATGGTTTCCCAGGTAGGAAGCAGACAGTGATGAATACTGTTGAGGAGCCGCTGCGGTGACATTTATTAGATGTTATACAGATTACTATATAGGATTTTCTGACTGGGTTGGTAATGTTGGAGTCCCCATCAAGGAAAATAGTCCTAGATAGAGCCATCCGCCTCTACAGGAGCTCTCCGTGGGGAATGCGCTGGCAAAGCGTCCTTATGCTTTGGTTAGTTTGTTTTTGCTTTCAGTATATTTTGTATGGGGTGGGGTAGGTGGAGGGGGGGGCGTTCTGGGGATGAAACCCACAGGTTCTCTGCTATTGAGCTACAGCCCACCCTATCTTTTTTTTTTTCTTTTTCCTTTGAGATAATGTCTTAGGTGGACCTTAAACCCATTCTGCGGCCCAGACAAATCTTGAGTTCTTGGCAATCCTCCTGTCTCATACTCTCAAGTAGCTGGTATTACAGGACCATGCCACAATATATATTATCCATATATATTAATTTTAGAATAGTTGTTAAGTTTATAGAAAAACTGCACAGGTAGTAAAATGTCTTCATACTCGAAATTAATGAACTAAGAGTAACACATTCTTACCCACAGCTCACAACTGATTCAGATTTTCTGAGTTTCTGCCCACTGTCCCCTTTCTGTACCCAAGTTCCCTTTAGGGTGTCCCATTTACTCCAGTACGGTAGTTCCTGAACCTCCTCTGGGTTTCTCAGACTTTCTTCATGTCGTATGATCTTGTCAGCTGTAAATATTGGTTCAGTATTTTGTAGAGAATCCCTCTCTTGATAACTACCACGTTCCTCGTGACCGGGCTGAGATTAGGAAGAAGGGAGGACAAAGGACCAGCACAGAGCAAGGATGCACACCTTTCAACGCCCGGTGTTGACTGTAGTCACCCGGAAGTCGTCACTTCTCTCCATTATACTGTTAGTTGTTTTTTCTCTTTCCATACTGTGCTCTGTGCAAAGAAGCAAGCTGCTCATATCTGAGGACCACAGAGTCATGACTCACCCACCTGTGGGCGGATTACCTATAAATAGTATTTCTAATTCTTCTAAATGGGAGCTATGTCTCTTGTATCCCTTTTATATACTTGTTAAATTATGTCAGCATGGTCTCCTGGAATGTATTTTAAACTTTGGACCATGAGCTAGTATTATTCTGATTATTTTATTACTCAAATATTTGACCATAGGGAGCTATTATTCAGTTATCTGCTATATATATATCTCCTTCAACACAAGCCCTTGTGGGATTTGGTTTGTTGTGTTATATTTTAAGTACTTCTTCCTATTCTTGATAGAAACATGGATGGATGATAGGTAAATAGATAGATGACGTATGGATGATAGGTAGATAATAGATGAAATAGATGATAGATATATAGATGTTTTATCTATTTCCTAATCTATATTATAATTGGTATTTATCTGAAGAGACCTAGCTCTTTTGATTAGAGATGGTTCTAAGCATCAGACATACTCATTGATACTAGATTTTCATAATGGACTGTCATTTTGTGCAAGTCTCCCTCAGTTGATGGCACATGAAAATGGATGTGCATAGGCAATTTTCTGTATGTGTGTGTGTATGTGTGTGTGTGTGTGTGTGTGTTCATGTATGATTATTTATAGCCATCCCTACTTGTTACTTTTCTTATTTCTGTGATGCAGCAATAATCAGAAGCATTGTAAAAGGAAAATGGTTTATTCTGCCTTACAGTTCAAGGAAATATTTCATCATGGCGGGAAAGGAGCATTGCACCCCCACTTGGGGGCCAGAGAGAGAGCAGGAAGTTGGGCTAGGTGGTAAAATGTCAAGCCACTCTCCCAATGACCCATGCTTCCGCTAGATGCCACCTCCTAAGGGTTCGCAATCTTCCCAAACAGCTCCACCAGCAGGGCACACTGGGGAATATGTCACATTCAATCCACTCCAGCTATGTCAATATGAAGGCAACTGCGTTTTGTGATGATGTTGCCAATCTTAACCCAATACTTGCTCTCCTTGCATAACTAGAATTTACCATACTTCCAACAAGCCCCCTGGTGCTCCTGCACCATCCATTGTCTTAAGTGTATAATCTCATATATGACGTGTTTTTAGAATATTGATTAATCTACACCTAGTTCCCATTGGGAAGCCTTTGATCAGCTAGAATACAATCTTATTTATACTTCTTTTCATCTCCTTTCCAGACAGATTGCTCCTCTACCCACAGCCATGTAAGGTAGAATTTCCTTCACCATCCTCTGTGGTGAAATGACCTTAAAGGCTTACTGCTAAGCATTCATTTGTCATATTCTGCATTTCATCCTGGGATTCCCCAGATCTTCTAAAATATTGTTTTTCTGAAATATGCACAAGTAGAGGTTCACTTTTTGTGTCCTCTCTTTGTTCTTTTGGTTTTGATAAATATAGATACACATAATAAAAGTAAATAAAGCTATTAAAAATAATTAAGTCATAAGTGATATAGAAGTTTCATGTGTCTTGTATTTAGGTGATTTTACATTTATTTGTGTGTGTGTGTGTGTGTGTGTGTGTGTGTACATACATGCACACATACCCAGTGTGTGTACACATATGTCTAAACATGCCCAGGCACACATAGAGGTGAAAGGATGAGCAAGAAAATCAGTTTTCTTCTTCTAAACTATGTAGATTATAGGAAGTAAACTTGGCTCATTTAGAATCATGGCAAGCAGCTTACCTGTTGAGCCATCTCAACAGCCCATCATATGTTATATCTCTGTCTAGACCTATGTTTCCGTTGTGTCATTTGCTTTATTGGATTGCCTTTGGACTGCATTTGCATCAGGCTATGTCTCAGACTTTTAGTCTCTTCTATTGATCCATACCTCTATTTCTTTATCAAGAAGATCCCAGTGTGGTTACTATAGATTAATAGTAAGTTTTGAAATCAAATGGTTTGACTCCTCCAATCGTGTATTTCTTCTTCAGTATCATTTTGACTTTTCTGGTTTCACATTTCTATTTAAATATTAGAATACTCTATTGATTGACACAAAAATAACTTGAAGTAATTCTGATTGAGTTTTCATTAAATCTCCAAATGAAGGTGGAAAAGAAATGACATCCCACTGATAATGGGACCTTCAAACCATGGACAGGCACCATTGCTCCCCCCCTTCAGTTCTTTAATTGTTTTGATTGGTGCTTTATATTTTTCTACACAGAGTTCTGTAATTTTTGAGTAGCTTGTTTTTGGTGACATTAAAAATGGCACATCTAAATTTCAGCTTCTCATTGTTTAGTAACATGTGGGGAGCTTTCTGTCTTGCCTTGGTGTCTGATAATGTTGTATTTGCTGATGACTTCCAGCTGCAAACCTGACTTTCTACCAAAACAATCATGACATGGAGAACACAACCAATTTTACTTAATTCCTTTCTAACCTGTATAGCTTTATTTTTTTTCTTCCTCTATTCAACTTCCAGTATGATGTTGGGTTGAAATTATGAGGGAAATATCCTTGTCTACTCCCCAAACTCAAGGGGAAAGGGTGTTACTTTATAAATATCAGCTGTGAGGTGTATGCATAAGTGTGCTTGTGTGCATGCATATGTATGTGTCTATGCATGTGTGTGAATGTGCATACATATATGTCTGTAATTCCTCCATGTGTGCCTCTATGTGTGTGCATGTCTGCACATATGTGTCTTATTAATGAAAATGGAGATTTTTTCCTTCAGCCTAATTGTTTAAGGAATTTTCTTTTCATAAATGAATATTAGAATTTTGAAATGCTTTTTCTACACCAACCAATATGACCCTGTGATTTTTCTGCTACATTTTGTGGACATGGTAGGTTACTTTTTGTTTGTTTGTTTTTGTTTTTATTTTTTGAGACAGGGTTTCTCTGTGTAGTTCTGACTGTCCTGGAACTCACTCTGTAGACCAGGCCTCAGAACTCAGAAATCTGCCTGCCTCAGCTTCCCAAGTGCTGGGATTAAAGGCATGCTCCACCACTGCCCTGCCGTGGTAGGTTACTTTGCTGGATATTCTTTTAATTTACAATCTGGCTTGCATATCTGAAATATACCTCAATTGGCCATGGCGAATAATTCTTATGTACCTTTTAAAAGTCTGAGTTGCTAATATCACATTGAAGCTTTTCACATGTATGAAATGTATGTATGAAAGATATTGGTTTATTTTTGGCCTTTTTTATATTGTACTTCTCTGGGATGTACTTGGAAGTGTAATTTTTAGAAGAAAACGTCAAGAAGTGGTATAATCTCTCTGGCAAATGCTTGGTTGTGTTGACCAGTGGATCTGTCTTGACCCACTGGGCTATTTTATATGACTATAGAATGTTTTTATTCATTGATTGTCTCTCTTCTGTGATTTTAGTTACTTTGTGTCTTTGATGGCAACGGTTCGTTATCACCCAGTTCGAGCCATAGAATTTGTTTCTAGTGCTTTTTTTAATTTGTCCTCTTAATGATCACTGAAACCAGAATGGTAACTCTCCTTACACTTTCCACACTGTTCATTCCTTCTTGTTTCTTCTCACTTAGTTATGGGTTTAATTAGTTATTGAACTTTCCAACAGGCTATCTTTGGGGTTCACTCAGCTTCTCCCTTGCTCCCACGTTTTCAGTCACAGATTTCGACTCTCATTTTGTGATGGTTTCTTTTCTTGTGTTATTAATGTTCGATGGTCCATTGGTTCATCTCCTTTATGTGCTAATATTATCTGTTACTCTCTGAGTGCCACTTTGGATGAACATTGTCAAGATGCTGTCCTTTCTCTCACTACCGCTTGTCTGTCTCTCATTAATTTAGATTTTAGTTCTAGTGTGGGTCTGAAAAATCCACTTTGTATGTCTAGTGTGTGCTATGGCTCACAATGTTTGCTCTCCCTCTGCATAAGCATAGGACAATGTTGTATCACACACGCTCTATGAATGTCTTTCTTTCTTTCTTTCTTTCTTTTTTTTTTACAGTGACCAGTAATCCTGTTGGCATTATCTGTGTCATTACCAGTTTTCTGATTTTCTTCCTTCTTGGCCTGCTCATTATGACAGAGATATTAAAGTACTGACCGTGGTCTGATGACTGCAACAAAGTCGACCCTAAATACCGCCAATTCACTTTCCTTCTGAATCCACCCCAACTGTCTTTCCCTAAACCATGAGCAGAAATCATCTTGAAAAGCGATAGCATTAAGTCATTAGAATTAGTCAAGAATTTTTGCATTCCAGATACAAAGGCAACAGGCAGAACATCTACTTGTGAAAGGGAATTACGAATCTTGGAAAAAACCGCATTGATGATTCTTCGACTCTGGGAGTCTGTCATACCTCGGCTGCTCTCGGTGATCATTTTAACTTAATGTTTCTACCTCCTGCTTCTCAGTGTTATTCCTGCCTCACAGTCTGGTTCTCCTTAGCAGAGACTACCTGTTAATCACTCACAAGTTGACTTTTGATCCATATTCAAAGTTATATTTATTGGGAGATTGCTAAGTGATGTAGATATTATCCCAGGATTTGGTTGGTTTGGTTTGGTTTATGAGGTCGTACTCTAAGGTTTAAAAGACTTCCAGAAAACTTAGACCAAGGAGGAACAATCCACATCACCTAGATTCATAGGAAATGGCAAGTCTGAAAAAGATGGAGAAATGGCTCCTTATGAAAACTGTCTTCTGGATCAAAACTGTAAAGAAAATTTATCAGTGAATATTCTCAGGTGCGTGTGCTTGGGAGCTATAGAGGAGCTGTGACTGTAGAAGGGACAGGCCTTTGCCCCACCACCACCACCACTGAGATCATTTTATCCAAAAAGTTAAAAGCCTGGGGGAGACTTTGACAAATGGTCCTTTCACCAAGCCTGTCAGTCACTCTGGCAAATTAGCATATGCCTTGTGCTCAGTTCTAAAAGGACCCTATGCCTTTCTTTTCTGTTGACTCTTTGTCGGGTTTTCTTGGTTTTGTCTAACTTTAGGCATGTTTATCTGGGTTTTAGGACCACAAGAAAGGAGATTTTTGACTGGAGTCAGCAGAAAATTATGGACGAAAGATTGATTTATGGCACAGAACAGGGATAAAAGATTTTAAATCAGAATTGTCTTAGAAAACCAGACAAGTGCCATAGCTGTTTGGAGTTTATCTCAGCCACAGGAACTTCCGTCTGAGCGAAGCCTTGTGACTATTCATTAGTTCTGCGAGCTTCATGTGAAATGGATGAATGACCAGAATTTTCATTCCATTTTTTTTTTTTAAAGACAAGTGTGAGAAACAGCGAGGTTTTAATTATTTGCTCAAGGACAAGCCTGGTCTTCTCATTCCGGTTCCTGCTCCCTGCCTAAGCAGTTTCATAGCCTGTAATATTTAAATTACTGCTTAAATGTTTTATTTAATGATGGATGGCTTTCGCCACCACAGATGGAAAATAGCTTTGGCCGACTCCTTGCTTGAATAGCTGGTGTCTTGGAGAGCACAGGCTGGCTCTCTGAGGATCTTAAAGGAGAGCTGTGTGTTAAGCACTTTCTGAGGCAAATCAGCTGTCTTTGAAAGGAAGAAAGAGCGCAGAATCTCAGCTTCCAATCGTTAGCATTCAGCACATTGCTCTAAAGAAAACCGGAGCTGATTTACAAATAATCTTATGTTGTTATGATGGTATCTGTGGAAACTCCTCAAACTTTAAAAAAAAAAGTATAATCAAACAAATCAAAGCAAAGCTCTCAAACAGGCACAGGCACACACAGAGATACATATGCACGTACACACATACATACAGGTACATACATATTCATATGCATATTACATGCATACATGCACACACATATACATACATATTCATATACACATACATCCATGGACATAGATACGTATATAATAATACACACATGCATACACACACAAACACACATATTCACATATACACTTAGCTATGCATATTAAATACATATACACATGTACCTATACACATACATACATGCACATATACCTACATACACATACATATATGCACACAGACATGTATACCTAAACACATATACTCACATAGACACGCACATATGCAAGCATACATATATATACATATGCATTCATATATAGCTATATTCTCAAACATGCATACACATACGTACATGCACATATACATACATATTTATATATAAATGCCCACTTAAAAGAAAAATACTCAAAGACTCCTTGCAAGACTCTACCAATCATTTCTAAACACTCTGTCTTCTCAAGAAGACAGTATCTTGGGGAAAGGTGTTGAAGAGAGATTCTAATAGCAGGAGATAAAACCCAGTATCAATATTATCTGGCTCTGTTAACTAGCTTAATTTAAACAATTCAAAATCAATTCATATACAAAACATCACAAACATCATAAATTAGTACAATTTCTGTTTGTCCGTTACATCCTCCTGAAAAGGAACAAGAGCCTTCAACATGAGTTAATCTTCTGGTTCAACGAGCAAATTTGTCTTTAATCTACAAAAATCAACCTGTGTATGCCAACAATTTGGAGCCTGAAGCAGAAGAATTCATTGTGAGTTCAAGGCCGCCTTGTGCTACATAGCGAAACCCTGCCTCAACAAACAAAAATGCCAGCCAGTAAGACAAGACATTGAGTGCACTGATACACTGGCATTTCCCCTGTTGTAGAATGAGTGGGCCTGTGGCCCCTCCCTCTTCTACTGTCTAGCCTTCTGCTGATGTGAACAGGTCCCCCTAGGCTACCTGAGTTCAAACAGGAAAAAGCATCCCTTATGCCAACCCCAGCCTTCTCTGCGCTGTGTAGAATGGGCTCCCGGCTCTTCGGCTGCCCCTCTCCCCTTTCCTGGCCAGTTGGATATGAGACGTTCTCTTTCCCCAGTTTCTTCAGGTTTCCCAGGGCCTGGCTGCTTCTGGAACTGTTTTTTGCTGACAGCGAATCTTTCCACTTACTGCACAGAGCCTCTCCCAGATGTCCGCTGTATCAACAGAGCAGCAGCTGCTGCCCAGTGAGCAAGAGCCCATGGAATCTGCTGGTGCTTTTTCATCTTGGCAAATATCATTCAGATAAGCAGATAACTTTCCCCAAATCCCCAAAGAACCTATGCATGTGACCGTTCCTCTGTCACTTTCTTTTTAAGAACCTGTTTCCCTTTTTGATGTTTTTATCACCAGGATAAAAGTGTAGAGGGATCCATACATTACAGGAAAAGGCAGTTAATTGCCCTTGAGCTGAGTGCAAAATGCCAAGCCTGTGGGAGGCTCTGAGTGGTCCAGGTCTTAATGGATGCTCTCTACTATTCAACACAGTGCAGGAAGACGCCCTTGCACTCAGTCAGGCTGTGAGCACAGCCCAGTGTATACGAATCCCGAGATCAAGCTCCATTCCACAGAAAATGAGGTTAGAAAACAATCTAAGGAAAAGTTATGTTTTCCCAAAGTAAAAATTGAGTTTCAGCACCAAACTATTGTACTTGCTGCTTAAATAAGATTTGAGCACTTTCAAGTAATTGCAGGGTTTCAGTTTTCTGTTTGTAATTCCTACTTCCAATTTCCCCGTACCTGTTAGCCTAAGGTTAAAAAAGGAGGATAGATCTGATGTGATTTCTTTTATTACCTATACTTGACTTACAATTTCTGTAGCCAAGTCTGTTATTAACCTTGGAGATGACATTCTAAAGAAAGTTAAACAGTAACTTAATATTTTTATTTCCAGGATACACATACACACTAAAGTACTGTACACATTTTATATATATATATATATATATATATATATATATATATATATACATACATATGTATATACACACATACAAACATATGTATATATATACACATACATATATATGTATATACATATACATATATACACATACATACATATGCATATAGTCATTTTATAATATATATGTTTATGTTTAAAATGTTTGTCTGTTGATGTGTATGTGATATGTTCTAGGAAGGAAATTTTTGAACTTGAAGGTCAGTAGCTCCCTGTGAAGCACTAGTATATGATGCAAATATGTGTGTTCCTGTGTGCACATGCAGGCTCCTACACACATGCCATGAAGTGTACATAGAGATAAGGGGACAGTCTTGTTTCTGCCTTGTTTGAAACAAGTCTCTTTGTTCTTTTGCATATGCCAGACCAGCTGACCCACAACCTTCAGAGCCTCTCCTATCTCCATCTCTGAGCTCACCACAGTCACATAACAACTGCAGACCCCTGCTATTGTGCTTGGTTCTTGGGATTCAAACTCAGGCCTGTATGTTTGGGCAGCACATTCTTTAGTGACTGAGCCACCTCCCCAGCTCAATATATGTGTTTTATATGGAGTATATAAATTACTATATGTATGATGAATGTAGTACATACATAAGGTATATGATGAATATTATAGTTTTAAAAAAACAAAATTGGGAGTAGTTGCAGAGTCTTGGCCCAGACCTACTTACTTATAGGCCTATATGAGGAAAGGTTCTGGGAAAGGTCATCAAACACAGCGGTCACTGGCCATGCTGTGGGGTGCCTGTGAAGGGCACCCCATGCTTTCTTTCTGCCACAAGCACCTCTTTCTGTAAAAATTTGCATGATTTAAAGCAGATGCACATATACAAATTCAGATTTACATTTCAGCAAGGGAGAGTATCTTTCTGTCCTCAAAGGCATTGTAACCACACTCCTTGACTTCCAACAGCAAGCGTCCCAGGGTGTCTGAGGTTTCCATAAGTAAGCCAGTGGTGATATGCACAGCAGAATGTGCATATTAAAGCATGCCCCGCCTCTCACAGGTCCACAGAGTCAGTCCAGAGCTCCTCATTCATTAGCTTGAGATGAGGCTTAGCCTTGGTTTGGATTAAGCTCTGCAGGACCTCCAAGGGACAGATGGATTTTATAGCTTTAGCCGAGTTCCAAGATTTAACACTCATAATCAAGCAAACCATATTAAAATGAGGACTGGTGAATCTTGTAAGCATTTTATTTTTACAGTACAGGACATCATCACAGCATGCATAGAGAATGACTTGTCTTTCCACCCCCCTGTCTCTCTTCCTTCTCTTTACCCTCAAGGTAGACAAGTCCATCCAATAACTAGAAATTACAGTTCCTTGCTATATTGTGTATATCAGCTCAGATTAAATCCTTCCAAGGAAATTTCATTTCCCTTTAAAAAAAAATGTGAAATTGCCCTTTTTAACAAGTACATTTTAGGTAAAAAGCTTTTCTATTTGATTTGTTCAGTATCTCTTTATTGCAATAAAAATGAATACGTTTGAATGTTCCTGACTCTGGGAGTAAAGCTATTTTGAATGCCTAGTGTTCACACTGGCTTCTCTTCCTTATCTAAACCTTACCCTTTAAATGGACTAACAGGGCCTTGAACTTTGAGGTGCATCACTTCAAGCTCGACTTTTAAAAAGTGTCATGTTATAAACTTAAAATCTGCTACAGACTAGGCATATTCTTTCGGTCAGAAGATGCTTTGTGGGAAATATGGCCCTAAGCTGTGGATGGGATGAAGCCATAAGTCTTACCAGAGTGGTTTGACTCACCTGTTTAAAAAAGCTGAGCAGTGACAAATGTTCTGTCCAACCCCTGCCCTCCATTGAAGATTCCCCGCCCTCCACGGAGCATTCCCCGCCCTCCACGGAGGATTCCCCGCCCTCCGTGGAAGATTTCCCCGCCCTCAAGGGAGGATTTTCTAATTTTAAATGATGTTGCTGTTTCCCTCCCTTCCAGAACAAGAGGGGAAATGTTTGTTTGGCCTTAATATAAGTCTGGATCATTCTAAAAGGAGATAGAGAAAGAATATAAAAAAAAAAAGTATTCATTTCTATTGCTACCTTTGTCAATCCATTAAATTGAAAAGAGAATCCATTTAAGTTTTATTTCCTGAGTTTCTTCAGCCATCTCTAGGCAGTGGAGTCATGGCACAAGATGATTTAGGGGTCTTTATAGAATGGAAAAATTCAAGGGAGATCTGAACTTGGCTTCGGAGTGAGTTCAAGGCCAGCCTAGGCTACATGAAACCCTGTCTCAAAAATGCAGAGAACACAACGTTTACATATAATCTATTTATATTCTTCTTTATATTTTTAAATTATCTTTAACTGAAATCTAATACTTAATATGACTGAATTACTGCATACATACTTGTTCTTCTATACATACATTTCTAGCCAGATGTACAGCGAGTATGGCCAGAACACATGAAACCCTGTCTCAAAAACAAATAAAGTCTCAGAAAGAATAAAAGAGCAGGACAACCGCATAGGCTGAAACACCCCGATCCAACACAGCAGCAAGAGCTTCGCGTTGAGGCACCATTCCCTTTGGGTCCAGCCGTGAGGAAAGGAAGCCCACGGCTGGCCACGGTCAGTCTCTCCTGAGACAGGCAGACAGCAGCACTGAACGCAACCGGAGCCGCAGCTCTTCCCTCCATCAATGAGAAAGGAAAGAACGTCCTCAGAGAGAGGAAACGGAACCTAGCTGGCCAGGGAGGGAGGAATGTCCACTCAAAGATCCAAAAGTGGGAGTAAGACTTCCGTGCACGAGGAAGTTGGAAGGGGGTGATAGTCAAGGAATGGTCGGAAGGAAACACTTGGAATCCCTCCCCCAGACATCATCTTCAGTTCGATTTTAAGGTTCCATCGTTTGGAATGTTTTCCTGTTATTTCCTGACGCTTGTTTGATAGCCCACTTACCACAGGCCATCTTCTCCCTGAGGCAAATGCTAAGTCCTAAATACCAAAATAATATGAGTGACATATTTCTCTAGAGGACAGTGGTGAAGGAGCTGAGTCAAGATGAGAGGAAAATTTGGACAATGGAACTTTTAAAACAGCTCAAGATGCTTCGTTAAAATAAAAACATGTATTAGTATGTGCATGCATTCCTGAGAGTGCATGACTGTGTACGTGTCTGTGTGTATGTGTGTGTATTCGGGCCAGCATATGTGCACACATCCATATGCGTGCTCAGAGGACAGTGTGCTGGGTCAGCACTCTCCTCCAGGGATTGAGCGTGGGTCCTGAGGCTTGGTGGTCAGTGTCTTCACCTGCTGAGCCATCTCCCACGCCTTCCTTTAATTTTCTTCAGAGCTTGCTCAATCCAAGAACAGTTTAGGAACAAATTCCTGTTGTAAGTGTCATGGGTCCCAAGCTGTTTAAAGAACGATGAAGGTGGGCAGAGTCAGCAGTGGCATTCGCCGTGTGAGGTGCTCAGAGACAGATACCATGACACGTCTTCCCGTGGCACTTTCTAAATACCATTGGCTCCAGAAAGCAGCCGGTTGGCACCAGTCACTCAACAGCTACAGGTAAGACTTCGACTCTATTCAAGCATGACCCAAATGCACATGAGTCCACACAGCCTCTTCTTGGCACAAGAACTCACCAACAGCCAGCAATAAATAAATAAATAAATAAATAAATAAATAAAAATAAATAAATAAATAATATAGACCCAACTTTATTGGCATTAGTTCAAAGACTAAATTATTTATTCCCTACCCCTAAATTCCTCTTTCTGCCTTTCTCTACCACACAACAAACCTGAAGGCCCTTCCTGTGACTAATTTCTTAGTTCAAAACTCCATCTTCTTCCCTCTTCCTCTCAAAAAAAGTGTTTGCATGTAACCATTAAGATGTCTGAATGTAGAACACCCCCACTGTTCCAAGTCTCCCTCATTTTCTTAGCTCTCCTAATCTCCTGAATGGTTTAACCATATAAGGGCCTGACCCTGTGTTAGTGCGCCCAAGGTGAGTTCCAGTCGAGATGAGAAGAACAATAGACAGGTCTTCTCCCCAGCCTAGGCGAGGCAGTTCACACACCACACACAGTGCTCACTCTGCCAGGCATTCAGATTCCGTGAAAATCAGCCTCCCCCTCATGGGCTCTCGTGGCACGCGGATGGAGGGTCTTCTGGCCCCTTCTGCACACCAACATGTCCATCTGGCACCTATTCCTCCCCTCAACTTCCTCCTTCCTCGAAACCGTTGGCTTTCCCATCTGCAAGTGTGATCAGGTGTAAAAGGGGATGTGGTACCAAAGTGACATGGCTGTCACCTAGGATGGACTTCCTGCCGCTGACATGTGTACACACAATAGTGATGCCCAGCCTGCTCCTCACAGTGCCCTGGCACTGGGGTGAGAGTGGAGGACAGGGGCTCGGATGATAGAAGAACAGATGCTGTCGCCGAAAGCTGGCAGAGCATGGAAAGATGTAAGCCTGTCATTGGCACAGGCACATAAATCCTGTACACACTGTGACCTTGAAAGGCCTAGCTACCAGACATATGATAGAGCATATTCTTGACATATACAAAGAAAGAGCTGCCCAGTGACCCTTCGAAAGCAAGGCTCATCAGAAGGAAGCACACACAGGACGGTGAGCTTAAAACCAAGTTATTCTCCATGACAGCAGTCCCCAAATCTGTACCAGGGAGTCATGAGATCCTCGGAGGTTTTCATCAGAATGAACACATAACAGATTCTACAGTAATTCCAGTGTGTAGTGTCTCCTGGTTGTCTGTGATGTAAAAGGCATGATTCTGGGGCCCAGAAAACCAGCAAAGACCAAAAGAAACAAAAGGTAGGGAAGGTGGTCAAGGGATGTCTTGAGAGAAACAGCGTCTAGCAAGAGAAATTGGACGGAAACAACAGGTTCATTATCATTTCTTTGGTGACTGCTATTTGATGTTACCCCATTAATTATTCTTTCCAAAGAACTGTACAAGAAAGAGGAAGAACTGGAAGCTGGCATTTCAATGACCACTGATTGGCATGCACTTCTGCGTGCATGTGTGTGGTGTGTGTGTGTGTGTGTGTGTGTGTGTGTGTGTGTGTGGTATGTGTTTGAGACTAGATTTTCTGTATCTCAGGCTAGCCTTGAACTCACAACACAGCCAGTGTGACACTGAACTACTGTTTTTCTTGCCTTCACCTCGAAGTGCTGGGATAGTGAGCATGAACCATACCATGAGCCAAACTTGTTACATAGTGTTTCTATTATTTTATACCAGATTGAATTATTTTCCTAACTAAAATAAAAAAATAGAATTCAAATGCTTTACTTTGTAAAAAAACAAAAAACAAAAAAACAAACAATAAACAATACTAAAACCAGAAGTCATCCGCAAGTCACTAGCACATAGTGGTTTTTTAAACATCTATTTTATCCCTCTGGATATGGAAATGCTTCAAGGAAACATCTGCTGTTAGTAACTAAATATTTTAAAATGTAATTTGGGAAGGAAAAATAATTCCCATTTTCACTCAAAACGTATTATCTTATTTTCTGTTCTGATTACTCAAACCATTTGGTCAGATAATGAAAATAGTCCTCCGATTGTATAATATTTTTATTTTGAAATTGTGAGTTTACTAGCCTCTTCCTTCAATGCCAAGTCAGTCTTTCAACTCCCATTCTTCCCACGGAGGACAGCCTTCTGTCTGTCCTCAAAGGATACACATCTGCAATATCAATCCTTTCAGTTTACCAGATGTCATTTCATAGCTGTGTTCTTATTAGCATATATTATAATATTATATGACTACATTAGCATGCATTATACTATTGCTATAGAATCATTCATCTTCAAACCAACAAATTGCAATTTTTTGATCTTGCACTTCCCCGCCTCAAATGGGATCATTTATATTGTACATGTTACATCTGACATAATCAACTAGAAAACTGGGGCGAGACAATAAACAAGTTTGTCCTAGGCAAGGTTGTTCTCCTCCCTTAGAGCTAAACCTCATGGGCATCCCTAAACCCCGTGAACATAGCAGCTCTCTGTCCAGAGGAACATTCTGGTCTGCATCATAGAAAAGGGGGACCTAAGTAGAGATCTAGATGAGCTGAGAAGGCCAAGCACAGATTCAGGGTATGCCAAGGAGAGAACTGAAAACAAAGAGCCCCCTTGGGGATCCTCTTAAGTCCACCTGTACTCTTCTGCATTCACTACTCTCCTTGGTATTATTTATAGACGCTCAAAATTACAGGAAATACTAATTTACCTACTCCATTGGAATGCAACCTTGTTAAATTCTCCTTCTTCCAGTCAGTTATCCCGTGTGGATACACAGTACTTGATCAGCACAGCACTTGTTAAATAAATACCTTTCCTTAAGTGCGCATGGGCAGTACAGCCTCTGCTTTTCAGGGAGTCAGTTAAATAGCACTCACGTTTTAGTTCATCTAGGAGATTCAGAACTCCGAGTTTGTAAAGTAAGGAGAGACGCATTTTATTTTCCTCGCAAGCCTTGATAAAGCACGGTGTATCCAGGTACAATCTGATGTTGGGAGGACAGTGTGATCCCTTCTGTATAATTGTTATGTGTTCACAAGTGCTTCAGTAACCAATGACAAGTACAGGGTATCCATCTCCAGCAGGCTGGCTTTCAGAGAGCTGAGCTCCCTTCAAAAGTCTCATCATTGCGATTCTCAACGTTTCCCCCACGTTTGCCACATTTACTTGTTGTCTAGCTAAACATATAATTTTGTAGGGATCCGAGAGCAAGTCAGTCAGCAATGACAGACACACTTCATGTTCCCCTGACACTGATCAAGCCACAGTGTGGCCGCAGCTTTAGCATGGTCAGCGTGGTTGGCGTTGATTATCCTGATGAAAATCCATTTTCAGGACTCGTTAGTCAAGAGTGACTTAATATGCTTGCTTTGCTCATTGACGGTGAGGAGTGAAACAGAGGGACCTGGCTGTTTGTCACAGGACTTACCAGCAAATGAGGAAATAGTCAAAACAGAGCCCACATAATGCTGTGGTAAGATGGAATGGAAGACACATACATTTAAGGTGGCTTAATTCTTCAACTAATAGTATCAAACTAATTTAGGAAAACTATCCCCCCACTCAGTTGCCACCTTATCAAGCAATTCTTTACACATGAATATACACACAAACCTTTTAACTTTGGTCAAAGTCTGATCGAGGGAGCCGTTCTAGCCTCTCTTAGTTGTTCCTACATTATGCCACAGTGGTTTCTGATTCTTTCTAGAATCGTTAAAACGTGCAACAAAACACCAACTTGGGAGCCTACAGTTTCAGTTTACCTGAAAAGATCTACTTATGTCCAGTATAAATATTATCCTTTGTGCAGTACAGTTTATTTCTCCAGATCAGTTCCAAACCATTAAGTTCTAAACTATTTTGCTCTCAGACCCCTTTATAATTTTTAAATACATGTTGAAGGTTTCAAAGTGATTGTACACGTTGAGTCTATCAATATTTACCTATAAACTGAAACTAGGGAAATGTTAAATATGAGTTAATTCATAATATATAATGCCAAATCCATTGAATAATTTTCTATCAAAATGCATGTATTTATTAATAATTTTATTAAATATAATTTCAAGTGTGTTTTTTTAAAGATTTGTTATGTACACAGAGTTCTGCCTGGAGGCCAGAAGAGGGCACCAGATCTCATTATAGATGGTTGTGATCTACCATGTGGGTGCTGGGAACGAACTCAGGACCTCTGGAACAGCAGACAGTGCTCTTAACCTCTTAACCTCTGAGCCATCTCTCCAGCCTCTTAAATATAATTTTTAATTTTGGATTTGTGTATGTGTCTGAGTGTTTTTCTGGCATGTCCGTATATGCACCATGTGCATTCCTGAAGCTCACAGAGGACAGAAGAGGGTGTCTGATCCTCTGGAACTGAAGCTAACCATGGCTCTGAACCATCAAAGCTTCTGATGCTGAGAACTTCAGCAAGAGTAACAAATGGTCTTAATTCCTGACCAACTCCAGCCCCATTAAAACAGCTATATATTTTTATTATAGTGAAAATACTAGAATTATCTTGCATTTTCATTTGAGTGTTTGCATGTTTTCTCCATGTGTGAACATCTATGTTCAGGTATATGCCTGTGTGTGCACCTCTAGAAGCCAGACCTCAGCAGTGGGTGTGTTCTTCAACGACTCCTCACTGTGTGTTTTGAGGAAGGGTCTCTCATTGATCCTGGAGCTCAGTAATGGCTAGACTGTCTGGCTAGTAACCCTGGGGATCCTCCTGGGAGGAGGACCCTGGTTCGATTCTTAGCACCCACATGACCATTCAAAATCATACATAAATGCCCATGTCCATATCCAAAAATATCCATAACCCAATGTCCTCTTCTGAATCTCCAAGGGTACTGGGCACATATGTGGTACACACACATGCAGACAGGCACACAGACAAAGCAGTTATGCCTATAAAATAAATCTAAAAAATATAAGTTAAGTCCAGGCTGGAGATGAGGCTGAGTTGGAGGAGAGCTTTCCTGATGTGAGGACCCAAGTTGGGCCTTCAGTGCTGTGTGAGCCAGATGTTATAAGCTTACACTCCTGGAACTCAGGAGGTAGACTCAGGAGGGTGAGTCCAAGATTTTCTTTGGCAACACACTAAATTTGAGGTTTTGTTAGAATAGAAAAGACTCTGCAGAGAGGGACGGAATGATGGAGAGAGACAGAAACAGAGACAGAAAGTGACAGAGATGACAGAGAGAGTGACAGAAAGAGAGAAAAAGTGTATGTACATGTGTGCATACCCATATGTGTATGTGTGTTGTATGTGTGCATGTGTGTATAGGTATGCAAGTATGTGTGTGTGCTGTGTGTGTATGTATATGTATGTAGAGTGTATGGTTTCGTGTGTGTGTGTGTGTGTGTGTGTGTTTCTGTGTGTGTATATGTATGTGTATGTGTGTATGTGGTATGTTTGTGTCGTGTGTGTATGGATGGATGTATGGATGTGTGTGCCTATGTGTGTTTATGTATCCATGTATGCATATATGCATGTATGTGTCTGGTATGTGTTTATGTGACAGAGTGACAAAGAAAGAGACAAGACAGACAGACACATGTGTATGTGTGTGCTTGTGTGACAATAACAGGTAAAGAGAGAGACAGAGGCAGGGGGACAGAGAGTTATGGAAAGTTTTGAAGAAAGAAAATATTTTCCTTTGTTTTCTAGGGCAAACCCCACTTTTGATTGATAATTTTTCCATGATAATACGTGTTGAAAGAAAAACTTTAGACAAACCAAGTTTACCAAAGTTTTGTTTGCACCAAGTTCAAAGAACCCAACCCAGTCACCTAGGAAGGTGATGTATCAACAAAGAAACAAACAAAGAAACAAAGAAGTGACTCAGAGAAATAACTTTGACCTGTCGCAGCATACTGTCTGCCCTATTTGGACACAGGCTGATCATTTAGCAACCAAGGACTGGCTAAAACTCAACTGCGGGTTACTGTCTGAAACATAGCTACTTGTTCCAAGAATAAACCCTCATATCAGGTTCTAGTTTATTTGCATACTAAGTAAAGTTTGCAGTAACCTATGTAGTAACTTCAGGTGGGAGATGAGACGCAGCCCCTAAATGTAATATAATATTTGTTGTAATTACATTTTCATAAAAATATGTTTGCGGTAAAAGACTAACGGTCCATAGAATAGTTCTCAGTTGTGAATAATGTTTCCGGTTTGTTCCCCTGCAGACTCAGGCCCTCGTGGCTTTAACCACCACTCACCAGCTCTGCCCCGTAGCTCCTTTCCTGCTTGTGTATTCTACTTACCATCTTGCAAGAAGAGAACCTCACCTTTTTTCTTAATCATGCAACTGTTTTATTTGAAAGAAAAAGCATTCGAAGTTCATTTTATGGAAATTCTGATTGTCTGGAAGTTCTGATCAAGGCAGGTAAAAATTGCCTTCAAGGCCTTAAGGTTGTAAGACCAAGATGGAAGATAATTAATATGCTCAAAGTTAGGCAAAGGTCCTTGACTCTCTAACCATTATGTAATTAGAAATAATCGTCTTAAAGCAACGGGTATATTATAAAAAGGACTTAGCAGAGTCAAACTCCACCCCCAACCCCCCTTTTTTTTCCAGTTGTATCCAGCTTTCCACAGTACTTAAAAATGAGGTTCTCGGGGCACTGGAATGGAGGTGAAGCTAGCTCTTCAAATTAACAAATGACTTCCACCTGTGATGGAACCTGTCTTTGGAAATATTAGTATGCTGTTTGTAGGCTGTTAGATCATGTGTTGGAGCTTAGAGGAACATAGGTATGTAAAGGCGCTAATATGCATATGTTCTACCTACTATCCCCGTGACAATTGCCACTAAGACTAGCAGCTTGAAATGCCCCCTTTTTATTGTGCTCACAATCTTTAGGTCAGGAATTTAAGAAGGACTTGGCTGAACAGTTGTCGCTATGGGTCCGTCGTGCAGCTGCATTCAGATGTTGTCTGGGCTGCCGTGATCTGCAGGCTCTGTGGGGTGTATATCCAATTTGGCTCACTCACCTGGCTAGCAGTTGATGCTGGTTGTCAGCTAAAACTCAGCTGGGCTGTCAATCAAAATGCCTGTACATGAATTTTTTTTTTCTTTTTTTAGTGTGGCAGTTTCAAACTGCTTATTCGGCACCTAGTTGGATTACCCCAGAGAAACACTTCAGAGAATTAGCAGAAATTGGTTGGAGATATACATACACACACACACACACACACACACACACACACACGTATATGTATAAAATCAATCTCAGAAGTCATTCACTATCACATCCCCTGTTCTACTGATACCAGTGTGTCTTTAGGATGAGTCCAGACAGATGGTGCAGATGAGTACATGACCCTACCTGTCAGTGGCAGCCATATTTAGCAATATGAAAAGAGTTTTGAGATCGATATACCATGTGAGACCAAGAGTACTTGCCTTCTTGTTTTCATATCAAGAAAAATATTTTCATAAAAACCATACAATGAAATCCAACTTTATTCTCAATTGAAATATTATCGACCACACAGAAACAAGTTAGAGTCCCATACAATTCCAATTTGTATCAAGAAAGCAACCTGCATTTGGGCTTGATGACCCAGACTCGTGATCGCAGATATTTGAGAGGCTAAGGCAGGAGAATTCCAAGTTCCAGGCCCTCCTGGGTTGTAGAGAGTCCAGGTTTAACCTGGGCAACTTAGTGATTTCTTATCTCAAACCAGAAAGTAAAAATGAGGACGGCTGTCATAGCTCCTCGGTAGCACGTTTGCCTCACATATGCAATGCCCAGGCTCAGTCCCCAGCACCGGGATGAAAAATATAATCTCAGAAAACATATAGCAAAGGGTAATTTGTCGTGGAAGTTAATTCATAAAAATTATAGGCTATCAAGCCATTGCTGGAGTGACTTAAATATTATTATAATAAAAATTATTCAAATAAGCTTAAGTTCCCTGATCAGATTGTATCCATCTTCTGCTTTGGAACATATATGAAATATGTCTGTGGATGCAATGAAGATATATATATTCTCAGAAAGTGTGTAAGTGGTGGGGGGACCAATAACACCTCATCTTTCCTATAGGAATGAAGAGAAGGAGAGATGAAAACTGAGAATAGATTGTGTGGATTCACACAGGCACAGCCCTGGTCACCGAGGTTGAATCTACAGGACAGCTTCTGAAAGCTGCAATGTGCGGTGCCTATAAGCTAAGAGAATCCCAGAGTCTTAGACACTGCATTGGCCTAAAGCCCAAGATTCATCCAGATGTATGTCAAGTTAGCCATCAACATGGGTTTAAGGAGGCTGCAATGGAGCAATCAAATTGAGGAAAATTCTACTGTTAAACTCAGTTGAAATTCACAGTACTAGAGCCAGCATGATATTTACATTTTGTTTGAAATGTGAAAGTCTTTTGATATCATTGTTTTAAAGGTTGAAAAAAATCACATAATAAACCGTTTAGTTTTCTCCCTTCCCTGTGCCTAAATTCCTGCTTTTGATCCCTGAATGTACCATGGTCGATGGAAGTATTGCCCTTTAAAACATCAAGTCAGTCATGAAACTCTTCTAAGCGAAAAGTGAGGGCTTCACTAAGGAGCCGTGAGGTCCGGCCCGGCCACCGCCGCTCTCTGACCATCCTGGCTTCTTATGCTGTGTCAGATATCCACTGCCTTCCCTGAGCAGTTCCTGGGTCGACTCTTCCTTCTCCTGTGCACATTTAAGAATTTCGATAAGAGGCATGGCTCTCGGGACAGCTGAAATGTAAGAATTTGAAAGAAGGTTCAGGGATAGCTATGTAGACTTGGAAGCATTCAGAACTGCTTCAGTAACAGTGGGATCTATGAGAAAGGAGAAAATGGTAAATAAAGAAGTAAACATAGGAAGAAAGAAAAGAAGGGAGAGAGGGAGGGAAGGAAGGAGGAAGGGAGGGAGGGAGGGAGGGAAGGAGGGAAGGAGGGAGGGAGGGAGGGAGGGAGGGAAGGAAGGAAGGAGGGAGGGAGGGAGGGAGGGAGGGAAGGAAATATAAGGAAAGTTTGGAAAAAGTGGAGAAAGAATCATTGTAATTAGAAGAAATGATATAAAAGCTTAAACAGTAGGAGTCCCTACTGGAGACCAAGTGGGAGCAAATGTTTTTATGCTTAAGTTAGATAAATATAGACCTATGACCCGGTCACCGACCAAGTGGGAAGTCTTTGTGGCATCTGAGACAGCTGTCTAATACAGGCACCGCTTCAGCCGCCGCGCTGAGGAGGTGTCTGTGTGCCCGTGACATGTGAGCTCATGTTAGGTTCCCTCGGCCTTCTTCAGCTGCTCAGGCTGAAGACCGAAGAGAATGGCTAATTTTATCGAGGGTTTAAAGGGCTCACTCTCGACAGAGAACAACCACAGCAAAGTACTAACACAAAAACACTGCGCTCGAACTTTGAGATAGTTCCAAGTCAAGTTTGCTCAGTCTCTAGGCCAGAGGACATACACCAGTGAAGAAACGCACTCACTGGATACTTAGCCGAAGGCAAATGTCAGAGTTCACTGAGCATGGGACAATTCGTGATACCTGAGCTAATTAAAGATTAAAACGCTAATACTCCTGTTGCAGTTGGGGATTAAAGCTACTCAAATCGCCCTGGGGATGGCAGTGGCACAAGTTCCTCACCATCCGCTCTAGTGCTCTGGATTCCTGAATGAAACACATGCGCGCGCGTAGATACACACACACACACACACACACACACACACACACACATACACACACGTGCACGTGCGCATGCACACATGGCCTTCTATTTTAATACGCCTTGAACAACTTATATTCCATCCTGGCCGACCCAGACCCAGGCCTGCAACCCTCCTGGGCCACGATCCCCGACTCTTACATGTTTTGGCTGTCTCTCTGACCTGCCATTCTCAGGCCTGGCTTTTCTCCTTTTCCCGACGTAGGTGTTCTAAATCCTCCTTACTCTCTGGGTCCCCTTGCCTGGAAATCCTCAAATCCCGTCTCTGCCCTCCTGCCCAGCCTTGACCACAGGCACCTTTATTTACCAATGAAAACCGAGTCCGGGCAGGGACCCTCTGCGTCTTACATGCGGATTCTTGTGCGATTTTGGGAACCCAATTAACGTAATACAAGAGTTAGACCAAATCCACAACAAGCCGATAGGTCTACACAGGGATAACGTTTAGCTTCCGGTGCTCGTTAGGAAAAGCATTTCTGGTGCTAAGTCTAGGAACGCCTGGCCATGAATTCAGCTGTCATCAAACAGGACACTCTCTTCTCTCACCTCTTAGGCCAGAGCAGCTATAGGAGGAAATCTTTCTTTCATTATTTAACAGCATGCAGAGGAGGAAGAACGGGCGGAGGAAGATGGTGGTGGCAGGGGGCTTGGAATCGAAGCCGAGTGAAAGGCAATGCGGGTGACACTAAGAGAGAATGCGTCCAGGGAGCTGGGGCGTCACAGGCCCTCCACTGAAAGGGTCATCTCCTTGGAGCTCTCTACGCAAGCAAGCTGTGAGGAGAGAAGGTTGTGTAGGAGAATGGGGGGGAGTCTTAATCCAGTAGGGCTGCTTGAAGGAAAACCACGTCGACCGGGAAGCCTACAAGTACAGGAAAGTCATGTCTGGAGTCTGGAGGATCAGATAAATGCCACGGCTAGCTCTTTATCTGAAGGGCCTGCTTTCAGGTTCCTAGGCAGTACCTTCTAGCCATGTCTTCACATGGTTGGAGCGGCAAAGAACCTGCCCTGGACCTCATTTATTGGGACTGTAAGTCCATTTGTGAGGGCTTCGCACTCATGAGCCTAGCTTTCTCTAAAGGTCCCACTGGCTGCCATCATCACCCTGATGATCGAGCCTCTGCACAGCCCCGTCCCCCAGCCCCGTCCCCCGGCCCCGCCCATGAGTTTAGACCATGATAATGCTAGAACTTGGATGGGACAAAGGAAACGACTGGATCATCCATGAGCTAGAATGTATTATTGCCATCACGAGAATGTGGCAAGTAATTTTACCTGCTGAGCCATCTCATTAGCTCTTATATTTTCTTGAATTATTATTATTATTTTATTATTACAGTGTGTGTGTGTGTGTGTGTGTGTGTGTGTGTGTGTGAATATACCCATGTGGAAGTCAGAAGAAAACTTTGTGGAGTCGGTTCTCTCCCTCACCTATGTAGGCCTGGGGACTCACATGTACAATGTACATGTACATCTCGTGTGTGGCAGGCACATCTACCCACTGAGCTGTATCTCCAGTCTATGTATTTCTTTTGATGAAACTGTGAACCCCATCGTAGTGACCCTTTTCCTGTGACCTCATGTAAATTTTATGCTTCTCCAATGTGCATCTCCATGTGCTATCAAAGTGGGCGTTCATCTTCCTGGTTTGAGTTTGGGGGCAGGCACAAACATTCAGGCTATCCCAGGCACGCTTTTGTCTCCTGTGCACTTGATGCACATTTTCCTCTTAGGGAAATCTTGAGGGAATATAAAAATCCTTCCTTGTCATCAACTTTTATCAGCCAGAAGTAATGAAAAAATATATATTGACAATATGGTGTTTTCCTCTTCTGAAACAGAATAGTGGGTATTCTCAATATCTTCGAGTGTGCTGTTGTTTTGATATAGTGAGCTTAATTTGCTGTATCTTTGCATATTCATTTTAAAAATCCATTTTAATAAGTGCCCTTGGAAGGAAAAATGAGTACAATTATTTTTCCCTGTTAGATAATTTTCATTCACTAAACAGAATGGCCATTAAATAGAATCCACCACCTTGTGCCTCACTTTCAACTGTTCTCAGCAGGAAACCGAGCTCCTCCCTACTGCATTCAAGGGGAAGTAGAAAAGAAGGGGCTTTAGTGACCAGCTTAATGCCTGTGGTGGCTCCTGGGACTGCCACCGAAGCAGGCTGGTTAAAGAATGCTGCAGAAGAGTTCAAAGCGTGCAAGTTTCATCTGCACGAACATATAATGCAATATTTCTACACCAGTTATTGCATATTCTTCCTTTCTGATTTTTCTGAAATAAAATACACTAATGCATTCCTATTTAATAGAAACAGAACAAGCTAAAAGGCTTCTAATTTTAATGAAACCTTTCAAGTCAATATTACAATTCAGAGAGTGAGTCACAAAGCGCTTTATTGCCCTCTTATTCACTCCTAAGCCATTCTCAATCAGTTTTTATTGCACAAGTGGAAAAAAATATTAATATAGTTTAGTATACAAAGTAACAGCTCCAAATCCTCAGGCTTGCTTTGCCTCGCTGATGAAAATTTTTTGTGTCTTATTTCAAACCCATGAGTTTGAAATCCTCTTGGGATTAAGTTTTTATTCCTATCCCTAGTAACCCTTTGTTGCTGTTGGCCTAATTCACTCTTTTTTTTTTTTTTTTTTTTTTTTTTTTTTTTTACTATCCGAAAGCAAATGGAAACAGAAAGAAGAATGAAGATAGTTATTTAGAAATTGAACTGGAAGGAAAAAAAATCCTTTCAAAAGATAATGTGTAAGAGCAAGTCAGTTTGAGCCCTGGATTCTAATATATTAGTTACATTACTAGATAAACTGATGAAGTTAGAAAATACTTAGATAATAATAAGTGATTGGTATATTTAGCATGTTTTTCAATGCTGATGTCATAGTATTAGTAAACCAAAGATGAATCTTTGTTACTAATCAAAGAGGAAGTGGTAGGTTACTGGCTTTGTAGCCTTTAATCAGGAGTGGGGTTGTGCGTGTGAGTTGAGCAAAAGCCTGCCCTTGTCTTAATCGAGGAGCTGCATAGTGGCTTTCCTCTTCCTAAAATAATCATTTCATAGTTAATCTTTTTTCCTTCTTCAGTTCCATTCATCTGGCTAGAAACTGTCTGTATAGCGCTGAGTTCTACTTATTTAGCTTGCTTCATTGCCTGTTTCCTTCAGTGTTGGAATGTTCTGGCACAGGGTGTGTCTTGTGTAGGATGTGTCTTGTGATGACTAATTAATCATATATTTTCTAATCCAACCATTATGCTTCATGCTACTAAAAGTATGATGAAATACTCTTCCAATCTTCCATACATGAACTTTGAGGACATTGTGCAGGTCAAGGTGCCCACTAACAGTTTATACAGATGGGAGAGGAATAAAGTAATATTCTTTATTTTATGGTAAGCAAGATTCAGGGATGGAAGTGGTTAGGTGCTTAAATTCTGGTTTCAAGGAAGCAAATGTCCTGTGTGGTAGTTTGATTGGAAAAAAAAAAATGCCCCATAAGCTAAGCGTTTGAACAGTTGATCTTCACTTAGGAGTTCTGTTTAGCAGAGGTAATAAAGGTTTGTTGGAGGAAGTACATCACTTGAGGTGGCTTTGAGAGTTCATGACTTCACTCCACGTGGCAATCGCTCTGCTTCTTGTTTGTGTTTGAAACTGTGATCTCTCAGTTTCCTGATTCTTAGACTTGCTGCCATCCCTTCCCACCCCTCCCCCACTTACCGCCATCATAAACTAACTCTCTCTAGACCCTTAAGCCCAAATAAACTCTTGCTTCTTTATGTTGCCCTAAATGCAGATACTGAAAGGACTGCATGCTATTGGGTTTCATGAATGGGCCCCAGTCTGCTTCAGCACACCCTTGAATAAATAACTTAAATAATCAGTAAAACACACACACACACACACACACACACACACACACACAAAGAAATCTTCACTTTTATTCTTCATGGACATCATTTTCCCAACCACAGACTTAATGAAGTTCTGACATGTGAAAAGCTTAAGCTTCCCTTTCTTTAGGCTAGCTTTTAAATATTTTTTACTTGTGTAACTCTTAATTACCAATGATTGCATGAAGCAATACATCAAAGGATTCAATCGCATTCCATAACTGGATCACACCCACTCTCTCCAGCTTCCGTAGTAGTTGCCTCTCTCGTGCGGCTTATCTTGACGACCTCCAATCTATGCTTTCTTTTCCTTTTTCTTTTTCCTTTTTTTCACATTGGGTTTTTCTGATCCCAAACAGGCTGAAATCCTGGGCACTGCTTCAACTACCACCTGCCTGGGTCCACAGCTCCCCCAGTCTTCTACTCAGTTTCCCCTCAACCTCAGTCCCGGATCAAACCAATCCTGTGCTTTCTTTTCCGATCCGTGCAGCTGAGCACAGATGGGCAAGTCCCGGTCCCGTGCAGATGGCATCCTTCAAAGCTGTAACACGCAGCCTCAGCAAGGCCCCTCCCTCAAGCATGCCCGTGACCTTTTGGCTGAGTTCTCTCTACATTTCTACACTATCTGATATTTCAAATATTTATTCCTTTCTTAAACTCACTGGCCATTCTTTTTTCACATTCTTACCAAATGATATTGCGTCCAAGTCACCCTTTTGATCTGAAACTATATCTGGAGCTATCTTATTCATCGGTCTTTGTTGCTTTCCCCCTGACATTGCCAAGTTCCTAGATCTGTGTTCTGGTACACATCCCAGTTGTTTGTTCTTAGTTAACATAGCATCCCAAGGTTACTGGGTGTTTTGTTTTGTGTTGTGTTTTGTTTTCCGTTGTTTTGTTCTGTTTGTTTTTAGTTGGTTTGTTTGTTCTGAGCTAGGGAATGAGCAGAGTCTCACTATGTAGCTCAGCTTCCCAAGTGTCGGTGGCTTTTAAACAATTCATTACTATCTCACATATGTTTATAGGTAATGGAGGCTCAGCTGACCATCCCCTTACAGGATCCCTTAGACACCAGGACTCAGGTGTTAAGGTCACCTGAGTTCTTGAGTAGTCTAGCAATAAAAGATGCTTCCTTTATCGTGCTGGAAGTTTAAACTGGATAGCTCCACTGGGATTTTACAAGAGTACCAATTGCAGCCTGGGGCTTGTTCCTAAGAGAGAACATACTCAAAGCAAATATTCCAGGAGAAAGAAACCACCAAACCAGTAATAGATCTAGTGTAGAAATGGTGAAATGTTGGGACTATTCTGTCCTATTGATCAGACTATTACAGTACCCAGCTGACAGAGAAATAAGTGCTGCCCTTTCTGGAGCACTGGAGAGTCGGACAGCAGAAACAGTGGGGAGGGTAACACTGCAGTTGTCTTTGGGATCCACAATCTGTTATAACACTCAAACTTTCCTCATTTTCACCTGTTTCCATTGTACCGGTCTTCCCCTTCCTCAACCTGGGAGCAGCCTCTGCCATTTTGTTTTGTTAAAAGTATAGAGGTGAGGGGGTTCATCACACATATTTGTTTTCTGTATGTGTATAGATGCCAATGAAAAGTTTAAACAAGCATGAGAAGAAACGGATGAATTTGAGAATACTACTAGCAAAACCTGTGGGTCTTCCTATTTGTAGAGTGGTTGGCTATTTCTTTGTTTTGTTGTTTGTTTTCTTGTTTTAAGACAGGTACACGTGTCCCAGACTGAGCGTCAACTTGTTACACAGCTAAGAATGGCCTTGAATTTCGGATCCTCCTGCCTTACTTCCCAAGCACTGAGAGTACACATGTATCATCACATATGCTTTACATAGTGAAGGGAATCAAACTCAGGACCTTGAACATGCTAGGCATGCACTCTACAAAGTTCTCAAACTTAATAGACTACAGTTGATAATAGCTTCAATGCTAGGTATAAGCCCAAATTTGGTGCTTTTTAAAATGTAGAGAACAAATTAGTGCTTATCACACATATAAAGTGGTATTTGCTAATATTAGAACAAGTGAATCCACTACATCAGTGTAGAATTTCAAATTGTTCAATTTCCCATCTCTTAATTTCTTTAATAGTAAAATAATGTAATAACTGACTTCTGACCCGGATATTAGAAGAAATATATAAGGTCTAAGAAAGTTTGGAGGTCTAGAAAGAAAGTCCATGTAAATATAATAGATCTGATATGCTATTCTTCCAATAAAACTAGGCTTACTAGTATTCCTTGGAAATTGAAATAGAGACTGCTTTGCATATTCATTATAAGATGGAATTTCTGCAATGGAGAAGTGGCTTGCCAAATAAAGTGCTTGCCCAATAATTTAGCTATTTTTATTTTATGTGCATTGGTGTTTGAGAATGTCAGATCCCCTGGAACTGGAATTGCAGACAGCTGCCATGTGGTTGCTGGGAATCGAACTCAGGACCTCTGGAAGAGCAGCCAGTGCTCTTAACCCACTGAGCCATCTCTCCAGGACCCAGTGCTTGCCCAATAAGCATGAAAAGTAGACTTCAGATTCCCTGGAACTGGAATTGCAGACAGCTGCCATGTGGTTGCTGGGAATCGAACTCAGGACCTCTGGAAGAGCAGCCAGTGCTCTTAACCCACTGAGCCATCTCTCCAGGACCCAGTGCTTGCCCAATAAGCATTAAAAGTAGACTTCAGATCCCCAGTATCCACAAAAACACTGGGTGGGCCTAGAGGCCTATTTATAATTCCAGTGTTCAGGAAGTGGAAACAGGGATTATCTGGGTCATCTGGCTACTCAGACTAGTGAATTTGATGAGCCCCGAGTTCCTTAATAAATAACTGGCAGATCCTTCAAGAAAGACTCACCTAAGAGCAATCTCCAAACGACGCACCTTACATAGGCACGTTCATCCTACACATGTGAGTGTACACATGACCCGCACATGGAGCACACACATATCCCCCAAACACATGTGAACTGTATACATACATATGCCTAGTATACAAGCATACAGATACAAATAATAACTAGAATTTGCTTTATTCAGACAACTACGACAAGACATTTTTTAGACCTAGTTTTAGGGAAAAATTATGAAATAGGCACTCTCCAGAATCTCCCAAGTTCCCTTCTGTATTGAATCTGCTTTCCCTGTATCACTACCTCGTTGTCATTCCTCCCCCCACCCCCACCCCCCACCCCCGACATGTGCAGATCTGTGTCTGCGAGACCTGGCATCTGAGAACCTGAAAGAATGAGGCAGGTTACGGTCTAACGCTGCAGACCATCTTATTCAGTTTTAGTATACTTTTATACACAGAGGTAGCAAAGACAGAAGTGACCCAAGGAAGACTGTCTGTGTTTAGAAAAACATAATCAGAAAAACATAATCAGTAAATAAATGTCAGTAAACATATCCTAAATACTAACAGAGCAGCCCTTTTATGCAACTTCCTCGGGACACCATTGGATGCACAATTGCCAGGCATGTACTATAGACTGTATCTGGGAAAACAGAGAAGCAAATCAGAAGGCCATATCCAGACTCAGGGTACGCAGATCAGGTGGGGTTCTATAGCTAGCTATGCTCGGACATCCAACAAGAATAAGCAAATCTTACATGTTGGATATAAATGTTTGTTGCAGGAGGTGCACAATAACTCCCAAGAACAATCCAGGGAACAAAATGCACTTGCAACAAAGGCCGCCCTGCCTTTTCTTCCTGGAGTCTCTCTCACAGTTCCCCAAGGCGGTGTGCACCACGAGTATTCCGACATCCCACACTGACGCCATCCCCTGTGTTAGATTAACTAATGGTGCTCTGAGAAAATCAGAGGTCTGTCGCCGAGATAATTTTATGCTGGCACATCTCAGAGTTTGTTTTAAAGGGCGTTTTTATGCAGAACTTTTTTGTTTTGTTTCTCACTCTGTTAAAGTAATTTCACCCTCGGGAACAGGAAGTTCATCTCTGTAAGAAAGTCATTCCCGAGAAGAAATACCTCTGAGGCTCTTTATGAACCTCTGTGCTACCATAGTTTCCAAAATACCAGTGAAAAGCTCTGAGCGCTGCAGGAGCGCATCCCTGGCAAGCTCTCTGCAGAGCCACGCCACGCCTTCCAACTCTTCCTATTAAGCTGAGACAATACCTAACGGACCTAGGAAGGAACCGAACTCGGAAACCAGCGTTACCCGTTAGGACATCCCAGACTTACAATTTTTCAGATTTCGTATCTCTGTTGGAAAGCTTCAACAGGACATCCACGTGTTTCTTAACCCAGGCTTCTCCAGGTGGGCACCGGTCTTCCACCCGCCCCATCCTAGACAAAAACAATACAAGGGCAGATGCGCGGGCCTGAGAGGAGTCTCTAAGTAAGCAGAAAGTGATGTACTGCTTCTTTTGAGTTCATATGTTGTAGCTGCCTCTGGTCTTGTTATTTTCTCTAGACATTACTGGACTCACTCACGCACTGGCCCGGAGGAGACAGGAGGCAAGAGGCAGAACACGCCTCCTCCCCCAACCCCAAGGTGCCGCCCTTGCTATTGCTCCATAAATAATTGAAGAGTCTCTTCCAGGCAACACAGACAAGATGCAGATTTAATTTATTCCCTGGGAGGACCAAAGGTGGTTGTGTGGACCCAGCACAAAGACAAGCTGAGCCGGGGACACCAGCACAGTTCGAATGTGACACTTAGAGGGCACACGCCCTGCGGTCTAGTGCGGAGCTCCTGGCCACGGAACAGTTGCCCTTTCCTTCTTGTATTCTTCTTGTATTTTGTTTCGAGAACCCGAGTGCTTGCCATTAGGGAAAGGGGACTTCATTCCGTGGCGGAAGGGGACACGCTATGGTATTGAAGCGAGGAGGCGATACTTCCTATATCTCTAAATTCAGAGGAGAAAATGCACCCACTGATTCTGATAGTTCTGGTTGGTGATTGTGTCACCTAACGTTTCTCTCTCTCTCTCTCTCTCTCTCTCTCTCTCTCTCTCTCTCTCTCTCTCTCTCAGATTTCTCTCCTTTTTAAGCCCCTCTGTGTCTTATTTGATCAGTAAAGAGGAGTTGCTGGTTTACTAACACCCAGTCCGTATGGACACTCAGAGGAGTGAGGGCTCCTCTGCCTGGGTTACAATCACAGCAGAAAAGAATCGAAAGTGGCTGTCTGGGAAGGCCTGAGGGAATGAGGGAGCAAGGGAAAGAAAGGAGTCCCGATAAGGAGGTTCAAATTGCTGTCTATATCAGGTGGAGAGCCAGGGCCTATAAAAGAAACCAAACACTAGCAGCACCTGGAAACCTCAGGCGCAAAGAGAGGCGTGTTTCTCCAGACCCAGTAGAACTGAAGCCGGATGAGTAGAGGATCGGCAAGAGGCAAACTCTGCAGAGACCTTATAGCCCAGACCAACACAGCACTGAAGTATGTACTTGGGTCCTGAGATGTGCTTTTATAGCATTGAATACATTGATTTTTTTTTTTTTTTTTTTTTACACAATACTGTCTTAGTTGCTGTTCTTTGGCTCTGAAGAGACATCATGATCACAGCAACTCTTATCAAAGAAAGCATTTATTCGGGGGCTTGTTTACAGTTCCAGAAGCTCAGTCTGTTATGGCAGGAAAACATGGTGCTTAGAGCAATAGCTGAGAGCTACATCCTGACATCCTGACCCACAACAGACAGAGAGCCTGGGCCTGCGGTGGTCTTTTGAAACTCAAAGCCCACACATCTTCCTCAAACAAGGCCACACCTCCTAATCCTAAGGCCACACCTCCTAATCCTAAGGCCACACCTCCTAATCCTAAAGCCACACCTCCCTCCTAATCCTAACTATCTCAAAGAATTCCACTTCCTGGTGACTGAGCATTCAAATATACATGCCATATCATTCAAACTTCACACTGACCCTTATCTGTTACATAAAATCTTCACATTCCCATGTCGGAGAAGCCTATGCTTTAAAGATTTCTGGTTTGCTCCTTTTAATCACACATTTTGGAGACGTTTTTATGGTAAGCAGTCTTTTCTTAGGAAGACACCCAGCTGCTCGTCCCTCTCCTGCTCAGATTTCTGTAGTGTGGGGCTGGAAGCGTTTGACAAGCACTTAGGAAGGCCTGAGCTTTGTTTTTGAGTCTCAGTTGCTATGATTGCATCCCTAAGGAAGCTTGTCCAGTTTTGGAATCAATATTTAACTCAGAAGTCCCGGCTGTTCCTCTGACCCCTGAGGTGACTGAAGGAAATGACTTAAGCAAATTAAGTTCTCAAGTGCTGTCAAATGACTTCAAGATACAAATAAAGTCACTGCAGAAGTTCAAAGTAACGATGTCCTGCTGGAATCTTTACAAATTTTTATGTAAAATTTTCCAAATAATAGAAGAACGGTCCAAATAACGGTGTCTGATTCAGTGTCCGCAGCTGTCAGTTGATGTCATTTATGCTTCCCAGTAAGAACCCAGAGGGACCCAAATGGCTCCGTGTTGTCCATATAGGCTGGTAACAGTCCTAGACTGGACACTCTTGTATATAAACATACAAAATAAACTCATTCACAGAGACAAAAATAAAACAAAATATGCAAACTTTAAGGGCTGTCCCACAGGCTAGTGAACTTCATGTTTTTGCCTGGCACATGGGGGAAATGGACATTTCTGCCTTTGTGTAGAAATGCCCTGTATATGTGTGGGGTAAGAGAGGTGTGTGTGTGTGGTGTGGTGTGTGTGTGTGTGTGTGTGTGTGTGTGCGCGCGCGCGCGCACGCGAGCATGCGTGCCCACATATGAGCCAATGCCTGGTGTTTACCATCATGACTCTTCTTATTTTTTGACACAAGTTTTCTCACTGAACCTTAACTCACCAATTTCCTGGGCTAGCTCACCAGTGAATTCCAAGCGATCGGTTCTCTTCATCTCCCCAGAAGCTGGGACTGCAGACATGTCCCCTCAGATGTGGTTTTTATATGGGTGCTCAGGGGCCACACTCAGATTGTGACCCTGGACATCACAGAGAGTTGCATCAGTGATAGAGCAGTGTTTTGTGATCTGTGCCACCTTCAGAATTTGCAAACAAGTGACTCTAGAGAAAGGATATGACCTGTCCTATACAATGCTTGTTTCAAGGGCTCCTTGGTGACTAAAGTAAAACAGGCTTACAGTCTTCAAGTTCCCTCCTTGCTTGCTTACAATCAGCTTTTGTAACTCCATGTCTATCTGGGTAAATGTATGCATACCCCCTCATAGGCATGTGTATAGTACATATATTGTACCAAGATGGCCAATGCAATATTTATATTTGTGCTTTGAGCTGCCCAAGATATTGTTATAAAACCTAAGGCTCCTGTAGGGGAGTGAGTGCATAAAACTTTCATGCCTAGTATAAAAAATACAAAATGTTATTATTAATATTTAATAAGATTTGCAGCAGTCAATGAGCCAAATCAATGTTTTTTAATTAAGTTATTCATTTGTAATACGAGCTGTGCCTTGTTGTGCGTTTGTGTAGAATTCAGTATGTTGAATTAAAATAAATAAATAAACCCGATTCTAGCCCTCGGGGTAATGGTATTAGTAATAAAGCTATTAATTGGTTGCCTTTCCTCTGATAAGCAAACACGGCTGCTTCAGTGTCGACATCTTTCATTCGAAGGTGCTTTACGACTCTCAAGCTGGACTTCATCCAAGGTGTTTAGTGAGAAGAACTGCAGTTTGTGCTATTTGAAACAGGCTCATGCATGGCTTCACCTTCTACCTGGTCATCCTAGGTCTCTCTTATTAGGCGTCAGAGCAGCTGAGGATAAATAATCTGTTTTTAATGAAAGTTTCAGAGTCATCATATATTAAAGAAGTTACAGTTCAACCAAAGATTTGTTCATCTCCTAATTTCCATGTTGCTCAGGAATTCATGCTCCAACCTACACCCCCTACAGTCCTCCTTTCTGTAAGTTTTTAGGATCTATGTTTTCCCAACCATGCAAGCTGGTTTTGGAGTGTCCGATGGAGTCAACTTCCTGTAAGCATAGCTGACCTGGGCAGATGCTACAATGTTCTTCCTCATGGTCATTTTAAAAAGACAGCTTTGATTGGTGTAAAACTCATCTCATCTTTGTACCTTTTCTCAGCCTGGTTGCTATAAATACGACATCAAAACTATACAATAAAACTATATCCAGATGCAAAGAAGGGGAGGAAAGCTGCCTCCTGCCTTATGAACCCAAGTTTATCTTCTAAATGCTCATCAGACTATGTTATTTAAAAGGAAACTAACTGTAGAAGCCTTCCACTTGCTGGCCCCGTTGGGGTTGTTCTTATGGTGTCATGCTATTTGTTAATCATGAGAAGGAGGATATAAACGGACCACAAAGGACCTTCATCACAATGTTTTCAAACTTTATAGGAGAAAAGGGGCATTTCCATTGACTGTAACTATAAAACAGATATAAATTATTAATGCAGTTTCTAATTGCAAAAGATGCTACCACGAGCTGAGAACACAGATCATGGTAGTATGCCATTAGGCAGGAACGGGATCCTCAGTTTGACCCCCAGCAACTCAAAATAAAAATATTCTATAAACCAAACATTTTTTTCCTTCAATAGATAAAAGACCATAACTGCCTTTTATTCTTAAACAGCATCTTATGGAGATAAGCATGGACAGAATATGGGTTAAATACCGAGACATGCGGTTTAATAGTTGATAAGATCAGAATCGGGTGCCTGCTGTTACGGATTGACTCACATCTGTCAACAAAATAAAGTATGCCTTCTGCCTGGGACTCAGAGTCTGCCCTTTGTGCCTTGGATCTCGAATGTCACGTGGGTCTCACCCACTCTGGCCTCTCCTACATTTCCATCTGGGTATTTTTGCTTGTTCAATTGTCCTTGCCTGAATTTAAAAAAAAAAAACAAAAAACAAAAACAAAAACAAAAACAACAACAACAAAAAAACTTCATTTAGTTTTGATGATGTAATTCCTATATGCATTGCACTGTATATAGTTATCTATGTTCTATTCATATATAGTTATATATGTTATATTCGCCCCCAACTACCCTCTCGAAGCCTTCGCGCACTCCCACCGTTACCTTCTTACAAAATAAACTAAAGAATATTTTAAGTTAACCAGACATCGTCCCACACAGTTGTAATCTCAGTGCTCAAGGACTTTGGGTAGGAAAATCCTGAATTTGAAGCCCATCTGGTCTATATGACAAGAGCTTCCTCTCCTTCTCTTCCTCCTCCTCCTCTTCCCCCTTCTCTTTGTCCTCCGGCTCCTTCTCCTCATATTTCAAAAGTAAGCAGAAAGGACGCTTTTCATTGTGTATAGTTGGTGACATTTACTTGCTTGAAGCCGATGAGATGACTCAGTAGGTAAAGGTGTTTGCTGCCAAGCCCAATGACCCGAGTTCAATCCCCAGGTCCCATATGGTGAAAGAAAAGAACCCACCAGTTTTCCATCCTCTGATCTCCACCCACCCTACAAGGCCAGGGGCATGTGCCTTTGGCAGGACTCACAAATAAATGTAGTAATTATTTTTTAAGTTACCTAATGGGAGATCCGTGATACACCCAAACTCAAGCAAAATAGCTCAAAATAGATGAGAAACTAATATATGCTGGTAAATGTTTTGCACTGACTTTTGAATTAACTTGATAACTTATAAGAAATAAAATGAGACAAGCATCTCACACATGTTCAGATTCATTAAAAAAATTATTAGAAACCTGAGAGACAGAGTCAATATGACATGGTGGCCAGAAAAAAACATCATTTTGATCTTTAAAGAAAACTCTCAAAAATAAATATCAGATGTAAATTAGATTTAATTAAACATAGATCAAAGATAATTTTCTTATCGGAATTAGCATGAATAGATAATGTGGACCCTTGGGAGGGAAGGAGGATGTGGGCATGACTGTGCTAGCTTTTATTCTGTTTAGCTTCTTTGTCGTCTATTGAAATGTGTCAACTTTATTGCTAATATTTCACTGACGGTGCGTTCTCCATTTCTTCAATATAGAATTCAATTTAAACAAAATCCTATATTCTGTCTGAAAATTTCAATTCCCACCAGCAGCATAATTCAATTAAGTTCCAAATATTTCTTTTAAAAATACAAAATAAAACCATTCTCTCTGCATATGCTATTTCTGCTCCATTCCAAAAGGATAAAGAAGCGCATCTGTTTACTCTTGGTTCATCTATCACTTTGTACATTTTTATGGATTTTTATGTATAATCACATTTTCAGAGGGGATTGTTATATACTGTGCCCCACTTCAGCAGTTATTATCTCTCAGCCTTAAAAATTATAAAAATTGATACACCATCTCTGGATTCTCTCTCCCTAGGGAAGTGACAGGTAGCCATTCATCACCCACGGTGACAAGCTGAACTTGGTCTGTTTATTGTCGTGAGAGATGGGTTCTCTTCTTGATTCTTCTCTCTCCCCTTCCTGCTAACAGGGCGGTGGGCAGAGTCCCTTTGAAGCATCCCGGGGCTGGGAGGGTAGGAGAAAGATGCCTTATTTCTGAGCCTGGGAAAGAATCTGCATTTTTCTTCTAAAAGCTCGACAAAGTGTGTTACTTGAAAGGAATTTATGAAAGAATTCACACTTCCATTTGCCTGTTCTCTTGAAGCTGCTCTTTAAACATCTCTTCCCCTGCCTCTCTCTCCCAATTTACCTTTTGCAAGATGACTGCTCTATCAGACATAAAATGCTCCCTATTTCCCTTAACTGTGCAACAGCTGCTCTGTACTTCTCAGGCACCCTTAATGGTGCTGTTATATTCCATTCGAACTTGAACACATCAAGAGCAAACTCTACCTACAGGGATCGCAAGGACTGATGGCATTTGCTGGGCTCTGAAAGCCTTGAATATGGCAGTCTGTTTACCAGAGCCACTCCAAAGTGTTATCATTAAGACACAATTGTGCTTTACAGGTGTCAGCTGGACGTAGGTGAAGATTATAATCATTTTTGTGCTCCTTCTCTATGGTTTTTGTTGAAGCTCATTTTCATCTCCAGGTTTATACAAGGGCCGTATTTGGGGTGCCCACGTCCCTCTCTTAGAAGTGAACCAAATGTCTGCTTCCGGGTGACTGTCAGCCAGGGCAGTCCCCTCTCTGTAAATACGGCAGGGGACATGGGAGATAGGGAGAAGCTGGGTGGTGCTTTGAGAAAAAGCTCTCCCAATGTGCCGTCTTTAGCGACATCTCATTCAACCTTCACAGTTAAGGACCAAGTCTCATGTTTGCTTTAAAACTGAAAACAAAAACTGCAAGTGTTCTGCCGTTGTCCCGAACGTCTGTGTCCATCACACATGCACTTGCAAAATCCTTCCCTTGCACACCCAAGGACAAACACACCTACCGGAAGTGAGGTGCAGCAAAGACGCTCATCTACCGGAAATGAGGTGCAGCAAAGAAACACATCTACCGGAAGTGCAGTGCAGCAAAGGGCAGTGTGCGGTGGGAGGCTGCAGGGTTTGCATGCGATGAAATGGCCTAGGCTTGACTTTAATCCACACTGTGTACGTCAGTTTCCCTACTCTGTTCAGGGCTCTCCCTTGGCAGGACCAGTTCTCTTATGCTCTCCTCTTTGTCCTTTCTTCCTTGGAACTTGCCAGGAAGGGATCATCATGCATTTCTTCAGAAGGGAATGACATTTGAAATGCAAATTATGGGCCTGAGAGATGACTCAGTTGGTAAGAGTGCAGAGAACTGGAGCTCAGTTTCCAGTTCAGTTGCCTTCCAACTGCCTGTAATTTCATCTCTAAGAGATCCTATGTCTTCTAGCTCCAGTGGGCACACGCATACACACTGAGAAACGTACATGTAAATAAATTAAAACCTTTTTTTAAAAAAAAGAAACTAAAACACTTATTACAGTTTACAAAGGGTGATGTGACATAGTTGAGCATGTATGTGTGTACACACACACACACACACACACACACACATTGTGCACATGTGGTCTCAGGCATGTGGCATGAGGATTAGATACATACCCCAAATTCTCAAACTTGCCTCTCCTCAGCTGAATAGAACCCAGGAGTGTCTCTTGTGTTCTATTCTTATCTCTCAGCAATTCTGCATGTCTCTCAAAAAGGTCTTAATTTCTAATATCTCTAAAATGTCTCAGGCACTGAAAAATGAACAGCCGATAGATTCTGGACAGGAAAGCACAGGCCGTCTATGTATAGATCTGGCAAAGCAGTGATTCACCTCCGTTTCACACTAATCTTTGAGGCACTGTAACGAAACCATTTTTAAATGTATGGGGATTTGTCACTTAATGGGAAGAGTTGGATGTCAGTGACTCACAGCATTTATTCTAAGTAGAGGTTGAATAGGTTACTGCATCCATTCATCTGTTGACTCATCAAGTCGACTTTTAATCTTATATTCAACAGGCTGACATGGCCTATCTTACAAGTGACAACCACCGTCTCTTTGCCTTCACACGAACGGCCTGTTTCCTACCAGCCCAAGCCAGAGCAATCTGACAAGTACACACATTCTTGTCAGATTTGCTATAGAAAATCCATAGACCACACTGGGTAGTTGACGTAACAAAGATCACAGTGGCTTTTTTTTTTTTTTTTCCCCAAAGATGATTCAGTCGGTGAAAATGTCTGTCATTCAAGCACGAGGTCCTGGGTTTGAATCCTTAGCACCCACATGAAAGCCAGGCATGGGTGGTACATGTCTGTATCCCTACTCTGGGATGTGAGAGGGAGACGGGGAAGCAGAGATGTACCTCTGGGACTTGCTAATCAGTCTAGCCAGCGAGCAGAGGATCAGTGTAAGTAGCATAGAGAGAAACTGAGGGAGACACTACCTCCACAGCCATGCCCACAGATGTACTTATGTCCCCTACATGTGCATGCACATAAATGTGCATTCACATATGTAATACACAAAACTTACACACACTCCATACACACGCAGGCTCTCTCTCTCTCTCTCTCTCTCTCTCTCTCTCTCTCACACACACACACACACAGAGAGAGAGAGAGAGAGAGAGAGAGAGAGAGAGAGAACAAAGAGAGAGAACAGAGAGAGAGAGAGAGAGAGAGAGAGAGAGAGAGAGAGAGAGAGAGCGCACTGTTGGGAACAACTTACAAAAGCTACAATTTCCTACTTTTGAGAAGCTAAGGCAATCAAAGAAATAGATTTATCTGGCATGCCAATGGGAATTTCCTAGTTGAAGACAGAAATAGCTACATCACCACCTCTTCTAATAGGAGGCCCACAGGTGGCCCTCAGTGTGACTATATTCAGATCCCTCATCAACTGGAAAGAAAAAAACCACTGATTCTAGCATCAGGCATTATGGACCCAAGAATTGTTCTTTTGGGCTCAGCTGGTAACCAGCCATGCAGAACATAACCAAAGCCCTTCTGTGAGTCACCTCCTAAAGGGAAAAGAGGACCTCAGGTAACACCTTGCCTCTTACAGATTCACTCAGTTCCTGTTTCATGAAAATCTGGAGTTTGCTTTGTGTTTCTACACTCTAACGCCATACAATGTCCAAGCCTGAAGCTTGTGGCTCTTCTCTCTTCAAATGAAATGGTGCATAGAGATCTGAGATGCACATTTCTGAGAGGGAATGCAGAGCAATTGTTGTCCAGAGGCCTCCAACTTGCCTGAGTCCTCTGCAATGGCAGTTTGTGGGGACAAGACTGTCCTCATCTGATAAGGGTGAAGGTTTCTTCCTGAGTGATAAGCCTTAACTAATAGTGAAGGAGAGGGTGTCTATTTCCTGTTCAAGTTGAGATCCCATAATTGTCCATGACAGAAAACACGACTTTCTCTTTGGCACACACATAGAGGAAAAACACACCACTTATTAGAGACCAGCATGCTGGTCTCTCTTGTACTCTGGGTAAAGCTCAGGGTCAGAGTAAGTAAAGAGCTAGGACCAGTGTACACTAGATCCCGCCCACCCAGAGCACCAGCAGGATGACACAGGCTTGGGTTTTTACCCTTTGCTTTTTACACCTCTAACACCCACGACTAGGGCGGCTCCTTCTTGTTTTTCTGTCAGGCTGCACAAGCGGCCATTAATTACTTGTCTAATTATATCCAGGAGAATAAAAAAAATGCCTCTGCTCACATCCCAGGGAGCTATCCTCCAGGTAATGAAAACAGTTCATTCCAAGCCTGCTCAGCAATGTGCTTCCTGATAATGGAGAGTAAACGCCATGTCACTTTCATAGCACACAGAAAGAGGCCTGGCGGGTCTGCTCACATCTGACCAGCAAGGAACAGCAGTTCTACCTGCTCCCTTTCCCATCAGACACCCTGTTGACTCCTCTCAGATATGTGGAAGATGCCTGCCACACACCGGCTGGCATTTTCAAAAGCATCCTGCTTGAACTCAGACTACAAATGTGACTTAGAACATCACTTTGGCCGGTGTGTTTTAAGAAAAAGTTAAATGTTTTAAGAGACACCGCAGTTGCAAAACCCTTTCTTGACTCAACCCATTCAGAATCCAGATGCTTAGAAATATGAATAAGATACATTGAATTTACCAAGACCCTTCCAGGAAGTCCTGTGTTTAAACTTTTGGGATGGAGGCAGTTTGAATATAAAGACACTCCATGAAAAGAATCTACAGGACAAAGTCATTTAACTTTGCATTAGGGAGTCCTCCTTCCGGTCATGAATGCTTCTGGGTCTAATGTAATCCCGTTATCTCTCATCTACTTCTGTTTTCTGTGTGGAAACAGAGGCTACTTCTCTGAAACTCTCCTTTATAGTATAGTCCCTTTTCTCAGCCTTTTCTTTACAGGGCTGAACAATTCCAGTGTTTTCAACTTGTCTTGTTTTGGCCCCTCCCCTGCACCTCACTACACATACGCATTTCCAACCTCTCATTTAGCCGACAGTAATGGCACCCCAGAGGTGACCATCTTCCTAATTATAAAGCCTGACTTCTAACCTCTTGAGAAACCTGACACAGGGTGAACTCAAGCAGTTCAATTTTCACATTTAAATCCATTTAGCAAATATTTATTCAGCCTGCTAAGTAGTAGAAAATGTGCTCAATCTAATGGGAGTCAGGAGGGGAAGGCAGGGTTCCCGTCTTCAAGGACCATAGATCTGAAGTTTGTGAAGAGCTAAACAGAAGAACATGGTGGTGACCTGAGGGGTAGTGCCATGGGCAGTTGGTCCTTGTTACCTAACCAAAGGAAGGTTCTGACAAGCTCAGCGGAGACTCTGACGGGCTGAAAACGGCAAGGAAGAAAGGGAGACTGGAATTTGGGAAGACGTAGATTTTTCTCTTCTCTGGTAATAGAGAACACGTGATAGTTTCTTATCTCTTTTAAGAGTCACTGGAGAAATAGGCCTGAATGTTACAGTAGAGAAATAACAGGGGTGAGAAATGCATTCTGTGCATACTCCAGCTTCATTGCTTAAGATGCCAAAATCAAGAAGGGGCTAAGGAATGTCTTTACCAAATTCTTTTTTAAGGCTGTGATTCTTACCTAAGGGTCCATCAGTGAGGTCTGGTGCTGTATGGATGAGGGCTGCAGTTGGTTCTACTAGAGCTCGTGAGCCTATGCATGCTCTGCAGGAGAGTGGCCTCTGCAGCATGAGCGATGCCTGGGAGGAAAATATCTTAGAGCTTTCTTGCTTGAGGAATGTGTCTACTCAGTAGGGGTCAACCTGGAGGAAGCAGACCACCCTGGAGTGGGTCATTGGAGTCCGTTGCCAGTTCCTGGTGCTCTCTCCATTGCTTGCCCGCCATGCTGTATAGAGACTCTTCCTCCACAAGGAGGTCCTGCCACAGGATGGTCCCACTCAGTCTTAGAGGGCCAAGTGACTCCTCTGAAACCATGGGACTAGACATACCTGTCTTTCCTTGATGTGTTTCTCTTGGTCACGGTGACGTAGAAGTAACTGATAGGCCTCCAGGGTTAGAAGAATGACTCCCCATTATCTCTCTTCAAAGGAGTGGCAGCCAGCTGTAGACAACAGAAGACATTCCTGCGCTCAGGGAGGGGAGTACAGAAGCATGTCTAGGGAATTGTTCCCTGTCCACCATCCAGATGTAAATAACTTCTATCCAGAAAATGATAACCAGGATAGTTACAAAAGTGATGTGTCTTTGTGGCCTAGGAAGTGCATATGTATGTGTCCATGCATGCATGCATGTGTGTGTGTGTGTGTGTGTGTGTGTGTGTGTGTGTGTGTACTAAGGAATGTGTATATTATGAATACATGTTTAGGGGGGTACAGTCAAGGAACAATCTTGGATGGCCTTCCTCAGAGGCTATTCACCACACATCTTATTTTTTTGAGACTGTGTCTCTCACTGGTCTAGAACTCAGGCTGGCCAGAAAACTGTAGGAATCTCCACGTCTCTGCCTCCTCAACAATGACATCACAAGCATGTACTCCTACACTCAGCTTTGTGTGTGTGTTGGGAATAAAACTCAGATCCTCACGCTTACACAGCAAGCATGTTACTGACTGAGCCCTCTACCAGCCGGGGAACTCTTCTCACACTGATTGTATTTACAGCTCACATTTGGTATTCTTGTCTAATAAGATAATGTGGGTTTTTGTTTTGCTTCGTTTCACTTTTAAATCACATCAACGGGGATACTTTTGATTCTGTATTACCTATTTTTTAAAACAACTATTTATGTAATCTGTTCACTTCAAGTCACCTAATAGCTAGAAAGATTCATGGCCTGGTAGCAAAGACCTAAGACACTTTCAATGTGTTTTTCCAAAGCTGTGTTTGGAAAGATTTCATATCTAGACACATACAGAAAATTTCACAGTTTTAGTATTTTCCTTCTGGTTCACATTTAATTGTTTTTCTACTTTTGCCACATTTCCTGCTTAGCTTGTTGTCCTTTCTGTGTTCTGGGCAAATAAGACAGCAGAGATAATGTTCCAAGAGTTTATTGCTGTTTTTAAAGGGTAAGAGGCTCAGGGAAAAACGCTCCCTAGGAAAAGGGAATTGAGAACAGTCGATGAAGACCATTTTCCTGCTTGTTTTTGGTTCTCTCTTTCTTGATTTGGTTTCTTCTTTTTCCCTCAAATAATCAGTTCAGCAGTTGATTTAAGAATTTATTTTTATTTTTCTTTCTACAATTTGTGCCCCACCTTCTCAGCCCTTGTTGTCTCTTCTCTTTCTTACCCTCCTAAGGAAAAGGTTTGTTTTTAATCATTGTTTAATAAATCTCAGAAATTGAAAAATCTTCCATGCTCATGGATTGGCAGGATTAATATAGTAAAAATGGCCATCTTGCCAAAAGCAATATATAGATTCAATGCAATCCTCATCAAAATCCAAACTCAGTTCTTCATAGAGTTAGAAAGAGCAATTCTCAAATTCATCTGGAATAACAAAAAAAAAACCCAGAATAGCTGAAACTATTATCAACAGTAAAAGAACTTCTCAGGGAATCAGTATCCTGGACCTCAAGTAGTACTACAGAGCAATAGTGTTAAAAACTGCATGGTATTGGTAGAGTTACAGGCAGGTAGATCAGTGGAATAGGATTGAAGACCTAGACGTGAACCCACATACCTATGGTCACTTGAACTTCAACAAAAGAGCTGAAACCATCCAGTGGAAAAAAGATAGCCTTTTCAACAAATGGTGCTGGTTCAACTGGACGTCAGCATGAGAATAATGCGAATTGATCCATTCTTATCTCCTTGTACTAAGCTCAACTCCAAGTGGATCAAGGACCTCCACATAAAACCAGACACACTGAAACTAATAGAAAGTGGGGAAGAGCCTCAAGTACTTGAGCACAAGGGAAAATTTCCTGAACAGAACACCAATAGCTTATGCTCTAAGATCAAGAATTGACAAATGGGACCTCATAAAATTACAAAGTTTCTGTAAGGCAAAGTACACTGTCAAAAGGACAAAACGGCAACCAACAAATTGGGAAAAGATCTTCACCAACCCTACATCCAACAGAGGGCTAATAGCCAATATATACAAAGAACTCAAGAAGTTAGACTCCAGAGAACCAAACAACTCTATTAAAAAATGGGGTACAGAGCTAAACAAAGAATTTTCACCAGAAGAAATTCGGATGGCTGAGAAGCACCTTAAGAAATGTTCAGCATCATTAGTCATTAGGGAAATGCAAATCAAAACAACCCTGAGATTCCACCTCACACCAGTCAGAATGGCTAAGATTAAAAACTCAAGAGACAACAGGTACTGGTGAGGATGTGGAGAAAGAGGAACACTCCACTGCTGGTGGGATTGCAAGCTGGTACAACCACTCTGGAAATCAGTCTGGCAGTTCCTCAGAAAACTGGGCATGACACTTCCGCATGCCCCACCCCCAAAAACCACTCCTGAGCATATATCCAGAGGATTCCCCGGCATGCAATAAGGACACATGCTCCACTATGTTCATAGCAGCCTTATTTATAATAGCCAGAAGCTGGAAAGAACCCAGATGTCCCTCAATGGAGGAATGGATACAGAAAATGTGGTATATTTACACAATGGAATACCATGAAATTCTTAGGCAAATGGCTGGAACTGGAAAATATCATACTAAGTGAGGTAACTCATTCACAAAAGTGAACACACATGGAATGCACTCACTGATAAGTGGATATTAGCCCAGAAGCTCTGAATATACAAGACACAACTCACATATCAAATGATTCCCAAGAAGAAGGAAGGAGAGGGCCCTGGTCCTGGAAAGGCTTGATGCAGCATTGTAGTGGATTGCCAGGACAGAGAAGTGGGAGGGGCTTGACTGGGGAAAGGGCATAGGGAAGAGGGCTTATGGGACTTATGGGGAGGGGGCAACCAGGAAACGGAAAATCATTTGGAATGTAAACAAAGTATATAGAAAATAAAAATAAATTATAATCTGTCAAAAACATGAGTTCAACTGCTACAGCTCTTTAGGGTTTTTGGCTTATGCATAGAAATGCTATCTAATTTGTCACTACTTGGTCAATACGTTCTTTATTAAGATTTTAACTCCTAGTAATGAAAATGGCACTCTTTCTCCCTTAAAGATTTTTGTGCTGACTTTTTTTTCTGAGTCCATGTCCACCTTAAATTGTCCCTACCACTTCTGTTTTCTTTGATCTGCAGTTGCCCAGTGAAGACGATTTATCTTCTTTTCCATCTTTCATACCCTTGTTCCTCCATCAAAAATAGCTTGTAAGCCAGGTGGTGGTGGCGCAAGCCTTTAATCCCAGCACTTGTGAGGCAGAAGCAGGTGGATTTCTGAGTTCGAGGCCAGCCTGGTCTACAGAGTGAGTTCTAGGACAGTCAGGGCTACACAGAGAAACCCTGTCTCGAAAAACCAAAAAAAGAAAAAATAGCTTGCAGTTGAGGGGTTTGGGGGGGGAGTCCCCTTCCCTTCCTCCTCTTGCTCTGGCCCGCTTACTCCAGGCCACACTCCCTCCCTCTGGTGTTCACTCCTGTGCTTGCTCTGGCCCATAGGTTTTTTATTTGTTTCTCATTACAGATGGATGTGAGCCACCATGTGGTTGCTAGGATTTGAACTCATGACCTCTGGAAGAGCAGTCAGTGCTGTTAACTACTGAGCCATCTCGCCAGCCTTGTAGCTGAGTTTTATTTAACAACTTTTTACCATTTTCTGTAAAAAGATTTCAAATCTTGGCTTTTTTCTCTTAATTGTGTTTATAGTAACTTGTACTGTATTAATTTACACATTCCATGATATATATATATATATGTATATATATATACATATATATATATATATATATGTATAAATACACACACACACACTCACACACACACACACACACACACACACACACACACATCTTTCTGCTCTTGCAATGGACCCAAGTATGCTCCCCACACCCAGGTCAGATGGCTCGCACCTGCCTTTGCCTCCGGTTCCAGGAGATCCGAAATCCTGTTCTGGTCTTGACAGCCACTTGCATGCAAGTGGTACACATACAGGAAACCAGTCACACAAACAACTATGGGAAGAAGTAAAATGTAGCAGTTATTATATTTTACATTTTATAATTATAATTATAATTTATATAATTATATAAAAAGCCCGAGGCTCTGATTACTGTTACTTTGTAATTCCATGCACGTATGTTCATGTGTGCATGTGTATGAGCAGAAGTATGTGTGTGTTATGTGTGGGAGTGAGTATGTGCGCATGCACATATATGTGCATGCATGCCCATGCATGAGTGAATGTGTATGTATGTGCATGTGTGCATGCTTGTATGTAGCACATATTCATGGGTCCATGTGCACATGGAGACCAATGGTCAGCCTCTGGAGTCTCCTTCAGGAGTCTTCCAACTTTGTTGTTGCTGTTACTTTGGCTTTGGGGATTTTTGCTTGGGGTTTTGGGGTTTTGAGACAGGGCCTCACTATGTAGCCTTGCCTCCCTTCAAACTTACTATGCAAACCTGGCTCTTTGTATAGATACTGGGAAACCAGCTCAGGTCTCCACGCCTGCAAGGCGAGCTCCCTTCTCAGCCCCTACTTGATCATTCTTATCACGGCCTTATCAGTCATTGCAGTAAGTAGGCGTTCTTTCCAAAATCATTTTAACTTGCACGTTTAAGTCTGCCACTTTACTTATGGTTGGGATTCGATTGTGGTTCTATGGCCTTGGCCTGTTGCACTGCTCACAACCGTCTTCTCATACTTTGATGTCCAACACTGAGTTTCCACTTTGATTAATCTCATTTAGCATGAGAATATATTAACATACATTTTTAGAACTAGTGCATGGGTGGTGTATTTTCAGAGACCACATGTCCAAGTAAGTCTTATTGTTGCTTTAAAATCTGAGAGCCATCTGGCTATGTGTGGAAATCATCAGTAACCACCTATTTTCTTCAGGAAAAGGATAAAAGCAAGACTTCATTTTTTCCCCTTGGAGCTTATAAGTGAGAAAGAAACGTCTGGCAAAAAGAGGAGTAATTTCTATTAAAATATGGAATGTTTCAAACATATAACATGTTCCAAAGATTAAAAAAAAATTAGAGGAGTAAACCCACCATCCAGATTTAACAGTATAAAACGTTTTTTCTCATCTATAGCACTTTCCACCATTGAAAGATGTAAAATGCTTGAGAGTTATCTGTTCCCAGTCTAAGATGGTTCTTGTTTGTGTCTTGACCTGGAGTCCTGTGTCTCCGCCTCCCAAGGGCTGTGGTTATAGGCATGGGCCGTCATGCCAAGCCAAGACTGACTTCTAATATGAGCACGTTCCTTTTGTCTCAACGTTTGAAAGTCCTCTGTGACTCATTGCTCTGGGACACAGATACACACCTCCTCCTGCTGACTCAGTTTTCTTGGTTTAGGAAAGTTCCTGCTATTTTTTTTTCTATTTTAAAATGTCATTATTTGTGAAGGAGATATATCTATATGAGTCCATATTATATATACAAACTAGCCATTGTGCACCTATTTATATATGAATGTATGTGAAAGAAACATGTGTACATTTTATGTGACTTTATACTACAAATCAGTGAAAAATAACCTTTCGCTCGTACTTTTGAAACCGTGGCCCAGGAGTAAGGGCATTTGTATGTGCCAGGCGAGGGTTCGATCCCTGCCCGTTAGGAGAGAGTCCTCGTCAGCAAGGAAGGCAGAATGACAGAGATTGCAGTCACATCACTCGCTCGATTGGCTCTGATTATTTTCCTTTTTAGCTCCATCTTTGGAAATAACAATCTGCTAGATTTTTTTTTATTTTGTTTTGTTTTTGTATTTACTTATTTTATTTTCTTCTCATTTTTTTAGGAGTACTTTCCTACACATTGTAGTAATTTTTCATTTTTAGTGTCATGAATGTGTATTTCCCTTTAAGCTGGTATCTGTATGGGTTTTGTGTGTTTGTGGTTTTTTTTTTTTTTTTTTTTTTTTTTTTTTTTTTTTTTTTTTTTTTGGTGAACTTCTTCTCTGTCGATTTCATTTTCATGCCTTCTCGAGATCCGTTTAAGAGATTTTATTTCCTAAACTGGTAGTCCATAATCTTACAGGTGGTGGTTTGACAGGTACTAAACACTATGGCCTATTCAATGAATGACACTTCACACTCTGTTCACTTCATCCTTACACATGGGCTGACATCCTCTCTCGTGGACAAAGAATCTGAGATCCTCAGACTAAGTAACTGCTACATAAAAGAGGTATAGTGTGTGTGTGTGTGTGTGTGTGTGTGTGTGTGTGTGGTGTGTGTAGTATGTGTAGTGTGTATGTAGAGTGTGTAGTGTGTGTGTAGTGTTTGTGTCTATGTGTCTGTGTGTGCACACATGCTCAAGTGTGCAAGTCCTAAGTATCCAACCTAGGGCATATTTGACAAGCACTGAGCTACATTCCTACTTGATTGAATGGATATATTAGCTCAGAAGCTAAAACCCCAGCTTATGAGTGGATCTCAGTTAGGGTTTTACTGCTGTGAACAGACACCATGACCAGGACAGCTCTTATAAAGACAACATTTAATAGGGGCTGATTTACAGGTTCAGAGGCTCAGTCCATTATCATCAAGGAGGGAGCATGGCAGCATCCAGGCAGGAACAGTGCAGGCAGAGCTGAGAGTTCTACATCTTCACCTGAAGGCTGCTAGCAGAATATTGGCTTCTAGACAGCTAGGATGAGGATCTTAAAGCCCACACCCACAGTGACACACCTACTCCAACAAGGCCACATCTACTCCAACAGAGCCACACCTAATAGTGCCATTCCCTGGGCTGAGCATATACAAACCATCACAGGGTGCCACAGTGGATCCCTATTTATGCTAAAGCTTTTTTGATGCCATGCTCGGATAAGAGCTTTTAATGTGATACCTACCATCTTAATAGTTTTTTTGGGGGGGTGGGGTTGTGTTGTTGTTGTTGCTTTTGGGTTTTTGTTTGGTTTGTTTTTCTGTTTGTTTGTTTTGTGCTGTTGTTGTTGTCGTTTGTAGTTTTGTTTTTTGGTTGGTGTTCAGCCCCTCCCAAGGCCTTGTTGCCTATAGGCACAATGCTACAATGGGAAGGAAATCTCACTCATCCTCCTGAGAGCATATGCAATTATTTCAAGTGCACCTGGACCAGCTGAAGATATCAAACCCACAAATCTCAGCGAGTTAGACATTCATCTTGTAGAGCTGAACGTGCACACCTGTTGGCTCATAAAGGAAACCTGGCAGAGAGTGACATCAGGAAAGGGGTCATCCAGAGGCCTCATCCAGAGGCCGGCACGTACCCATACGCTTAAGCTTCTGAGCTAATCTACCAGTTCAATAAGCTAGGGTCGTAGCTCACCCAGAGGCCGGGAGATGCCCACACCCCTTTCCAGGGCCACATTGATTTATCTCCTTTGTTCATCTTGATTCATTGTTCCCTTTCAAAGCCACCCCAGTCCCTCCCTTCCTATTCCCATTGTTCATTCTCCTCCCCCTTTTCATTACATTCAGTCCCTTTTTAACTTACTGTGTCCACTCCTTGCACACAGTATGACTATCTGCTGGGGCGTGGGGAACTTATCAGGGGCCACATTCCTGAAGAAAGTTGACCCTCCTCATCCCAGTGGCTATTAGGGGCTAATAGCTCTAGATAAGGGTGAGGAGCTTCATCTTGTGCAGGTCTTATATATACAGCTGCAGTCCCTGTGAGTTCCTATGTCCTGACATGTCGAGAAAACAGTCTCACAGCCATCCCAAACAACCTCTGGGTCTTACCACATTTCTGCCTCATGCATCAATGACCCCCCCCCCCAAAGATCCCAGTCTTAGGAGGTGGTGGGGGGGACACACACGTGCATGTTGTTCAGAGTGCCCTGTAGTCCGTAACCCTCTGCATCTCGATCAGCTGTCACTCTTCTGAAATAATTAATCTCCATCTATTTCTCTGATGAGTTTGAGAGCTACACTGATCTGTGGGTGTAAAGATATCAGCATTTTTAAACGACAGCCTTGTCTGTATATGGCATTTGCCTGGTGACAGATGTACCTAAGCCATTCTTCATATCTCCGTTGGCTTGAATCTTAGGCTCCTGCCTTCATTCTTGTTGCATAAAAATGAAGCAATTAGCCAAGAAGTGAGGTTGAAAAGGCTTCCCTGGAAAGAGAAAGAAAAAGCAAGCTTGCCCTCCCTGGATTGGTCCCTGGGTGGCTGGCTGGCTCAAGTGGTCAGAGACTAGCAGGGACAAATGTGGTCTCCCTCAGAATTTGTTTGTTTAAATTCATCTCCACTCTGTCATTACTTGACCACAAAGACAAAGTGTTCTGTTGTCACTAACTAAACGACTTGCCCGGTCAGGAAAAGACATTTAAATTGGTTTAATCCTCATTCAACTATAAAAATGTGCCCTCTCTTTCTCATGAAACTCAATTCATTATAGGAAAATCCCACTGGTAACATGAGCAAATGGAATTATCCCATCGGGTTTTATTGCTCTAAAAAGCAATTCCTTCATTGATGAGAGAAACCATAATATGTTAAAGGGAAAGAATGTGTCACGGTACATGGCAAGTACTGTGCATGGGGATTTGCTCTCTGAAGGTTTTCTTATGACCCAGGCCCCTGATATGCAAAGTACATTTTATTCTTCTGCAGTAACCATTTTATTCTATTATTCCAAAATTTAAGACGTCAGATAGAGCCATCATGTTCCGAGAATAATGTTAGCTTTGGACCCTTCATCTGCCCCCTTGATGCAGCCCAGATATTCTCATAGATATCGGTGCTCTGACTGGGTAGCTTATATGCCCCCTTGGCTTCTAAGCCTTGGATATTGGGAGATGGCAAAAAAAAAAAGTGCTTGTTGTCTCTCTTCCTACCTCTCTAAGTGTTAGAGTATCTGTGCCTTACATGTGTGTTTGTGCACACATGTGTCATATATGTATATGTGCACGTGAACATACATGCAAAGGCCAGAGGTTGACTTTGGATTTTTTTTAAAATCACTATCCTCCGTACTTTTCGACACAGGCCACCCCTCACTGTATGTGGGATTCTCTGTCTTGACTAGGCCAGGTGGCCACTGAGCCCCAGCGATCTCCTGTCTCAACGTCCCCGGTCCTGGGGTTATAGACACTTGTTGCCATGGTCCGTGGATGAAATTCAGGTCCCAGTGCTTTTGTAGCAAGCGCTTTACCAACAGATCCATCTTCCCAGGCTGCCCCCCAGCAGCACACACAAACACTCTCTAATAGAGGTAGTGCTGAAAGTCAACAACAACAACAATATCTTCTCATTTAATTATATTTTAGCAATCTTTCACAAGACACCCAATATGCATCATTTTCCTAGCAGTGGACACGTTCACCTTTCAATGAAATACGCATATCCATTTGACTTCTCAAGAGAAACGTCACCATAAGTCTTCATGAGTTTAAATACTGACAAGAGGAGGATATATATACACACATATTAAAAATCCACAGGGAAAAAAATAACAAGACTGTGGATTAACTAAGTTTATTGTATTTGTTTGCAGCTTCATGACTCCCACCACAAAAACTGAGCCTTTAAGAAATAAAATTTGAAAAGCACGCGTTTTTCACGTTCTAGAATTTCATATCCTGCATTATGAGGGGACATGTTTTATTCAGGCAGCAGTGTTGAAAATCCTTAGCGTCTCAGATTCCTGGTTGAAAGGCAGGCTCCTGCGTAAGAGCTTTGTTCTTTCTGTGTGTGTTAGCCGCAGTCTTCCCAGGCTCTGGTGTCATTCAGAGACCCTGGCAGGCTAGCATCATGCAGGCAGGGACAGGAAGCGCCTCAGTGCCAGGCTGTGGCTGGACCCATCTGCTGCGGCTGAGATGGGGCTGAGTCCTAAGATGTCAGAAGAAAAACCAGCCTGACCCTGTCCACCTGGACTGCCCATGGACTTGCCTCCAATATGGCAATTTCTTAAGGTTTAGCCTAAAACATTCCTTTCCTGCTGTCAGAGCTAAGCAAAGGCCAAGGATTGCTCGATGTAGCTGCGATCTTCTCTCCCTCCCTCCTTCCGGACCCTCTGCCTCCTCCTCCCTCTCCTTCTCCATCCTCCTTCTCCTCCCTCTCTTCCTATCTTCTCCCATCTTCCCCCTTCCTTTCTTTCCTCTCCGGCTCCTGTGACCTCCAGTCTTTCTTCTCATTCTCTCCCTCCCATCCTTCTTATTGTCAGAAACTGCTTGGGAATAAGACTTAGGAATCTAAAATGAACCACATAATCTTCCTTCTCATTTTTTCCTTTTTCTTTTTATCCCCTTTATAAAAGGAGAAGCCCAGAAACTGAAAGCAAAAAGTAAAAACAAAAACAAAAAAATAAAAACAAGCCAGCCCACAAGCCACACCCACAAGGCCCTCTGCACGCTCAACCTTTTGGAAGAGAAGGGATGGGAGAGCAATTGGAGTTACGTTGGGTTTCTCTGAGTTCATGGACATTTACCAATGCCTGACTGAGGAAGGACAGTTTCTGCATGTGAGTTGGCCCTGGGCTCACCCACATTCCAAACAAACCCAGCATAAGCTTTGGGCTCAGGTTTACACAAAGCTTAATGATTCAGTATTTCACATGCTATTTTGTGTTCCACACACTCAACACACACACACACACACACACACACACACACACACATCTCTTGGTTTCCCACTGTCTTAGTAGGTTTCTACTGCTGTGAAGAGACTCCACGGCCAAGGCAACTCTTATAAAGGACAAAATCAAGACAGAAAAAAAAAAAAAAAAAAAAACAAAGCAGCTGGGCAAATCCCACACTCTGCATCTCCATGTCTCTTAGGCTGTTTCTACACCTTGTTAGCAGCGTTCCTCATCAGGTATCCTCTTGAACATCTTAGGATATCCAAGGCAACTTAAATGTAACAGCTTCTTCTTTCAATGTCTGGGATCTACACACGATCTTCTGGGCTTCTTCTAAGAGCTTGGGTTACATCTACAGCTCTGCTCTCTGTACCACTCCACGGTCTGGTTGACTCCACGGCACTGTGGTCCTCCCAGGGTACTGGCTTCTCTAACAGTTTCTAACAACTGAGGTTTCTAATAGCAACTAGGCTTCACCAATAGCCTTTCACAGGGTTCCTTCACAGTGCTGAGCCTCTACTTCTTTGCATGACCTCTTCAGTCCTGGACTATCAACTGCAAATGAAGTTGCACCTTCACCAATGGCCTTCCCTGGCCTCTCACAGTGCCAGATCTCAGATGCTTTCCATGACCCCTTCATGACTTCAAAACCAGTACCACCTAGGTGACTCTTACACATTATCAAGTCCAGCCACAGCATAAGGTACAATCTTGGCTATCTCTGGAACATAGCTTCTTTGTGCTCTTAGAAAATACTTCCCAGAAGATTTCCCCTCAATGGTACTGGTCTCTTTAATCACCACTAATTTCTTAGCTCCAACTAATAAGCATCAATTATACCAGGAACCCCTTATACTTTTGACTCCAAAGCCAGAGTCACATGGCTGATACTGCTGAGTTCTGCTGCTTCGCTGGAGCTGGAACCTGGCCCACATGTTCTATTACATTATCACCAGCTTTCTGTTTTCTAACTCCTTCACTGCCTAAGCTTGGCTATCCTGGAACTTGCTCCATAAACTGACCTTAAACTCAAAGATTTGCATGCCTTTGTGTTTTGAGTTCTGGGATTAAAGGTGTGTACCACAGTGCCTGGGCCTAAGCTTTTCAGGACCACTATTCTTGAAGATTCAGATCAAAAGCCTCTCTGTCTTCCAACCTCAAGATTTTGATCACAGTTGTGCTCTCTATTTCTGGACTGTAGTTCATTCATTTCAGATTAAAAGTTCAAATGAAAACAATAACCAAGTCCTTTGTTCAACTGTAAAAGCATGAACAATAAGCTTAGCAGGGTGGGATCTTGCCTTAGAGTCACTTAATCTGTTTGTCTCCTTGAACATAGGGTTCAGCTCCATTCCACTTCCTGGTGTCCCTTTATTCTTGGACCCATACCTTTTGTATTTTTCCTTTCCTAGTTTGCTCCTTTTCATCAAAATGCTCTTTGTAAGACTGAACTTTAGCAGCCACACAACAGAATTTATACTAGTCTCTTTTGAGATTTTCTTTGCTAGTGTAATTTATCTAATTCTATTCACTTTGACGTTAGGCAGACTCTTTGGATAAAGGCAAAAAGCAGCCACATTCTTCACCAAAATATCACAAAACAGTCTCTAGGCCTCATACCAACAGCTTCTCCTGTGAAACCTCTTGATCCAGGAGACTTATACAGTTTAAATCTCCCTCAGTACTACCATCTTCCATATTCCTACTAACCTGACACATTAGGCCCCTCTTAAAGCATTCCACCACTTTCCAAATCCAAAGTCTCAAGATCTACATCCTCCAAACAAAAACTTTGTCAGGCCTATCAAAGCAATAGCCCAGTCCCTGGTACCAACTTCTGACTTGAAGTTTTCATTTCTGTGGCACAACACTATGGCAATATTTATAAAGGACAACACTTAACTGAGACTGGTTTACAAGTTCTGTGGTTCAGTCTATTATCTTCATGGCAAGAAGCATTGCAGTGTCCAGGCAGGCATGGCACTAGAGGAGCTACATCTTCATCCAAAGGAAGCCAGGAACAGACTATGTTCCCAGTGACTAGGAAGAGGGTCTCAAAGTCCACCCACACAGTGATGCACTTCCTCCAACAAGGCCACACTCACTCCAACAAGGCCACACCTAATAGGGCCACTCTTTGGGCCAAGCATCTTCAAACCACCACATGTACTATTTCTAGACATGTCTCATATTTACATGATTACAACCACTGATTCGTGTTTTACTAACCTTAGGAAATCTAAACATATGAAGAGCCGTACAAAGCCCTGCCTTTTTTGTGACACTTCCCAATACAACTAAAACTTCTAAGTCCTTTCGTTTTTCCACAGTGCCTGACTTGGGGACATTTGGTCCTTTTGCTCATTATTATGCACATATGCATGTATGTCTAACTTATTTGTTGTTGCCTTTTCTGCCCCTGATGTGGTACACCATGTGGTAATTACTGGGTGACTCTTTACAGATTATCTGTTGTAAGTATCTGCTGCATACTACATTAAATGTTTATTCAGAGTGCTACAATATAAGGCAAAAGACAAAGTCATCAACGGTAGATGGCAATTCTCAAACATTATTTGAGAATGTGGCTTGGGAGGTGGCTCAGCAGGTAAGCACACATAGCTAATTGAATCGAGATGTGCCAATATGCTATTGGGGACAGAGGGAGGTAGAGCCCATAGCTTGCTCACTATGCTTACCTGCCAATCTAGGAGGAAAAAGTGAATTCAGGTCCAGTGAAATTCCCTGTCTCAAAAAACCCAACTTGCTCAAAGTCAACCTCCGGCCTCTACAGAGTGTTTGTTCACAGCCAACAAATTCTCATACACATAGGCACACCTATGCACTATACACACAGCAAAACAGCATGTGAGAAATAACATCCGTGCAGAGTCAGAGCGTCTTCAGATCCCCGAGAGGCAGACAGAAAGCGAACCTTCTGTAATGTTGAGCACTAGAATGGGTCTCATCTGATTTTGGAAAATGCATGAACATGATTATATAAAAGAAGTAAAGAACATTTTCTTTTATCTTGAAAGTGGCCCCAGAAACCCTTGGAAAGCAAAATGGAAATCTTTTATAATACTTTCCCATTCTCACTTAAAAAATTAACATGAGTTTAGTGGCTTGCACACATAATAGCTTACACACGTAGTGGCTTACACACAACAGCTTATACATTGCCATCCTAGAGGTGATCCTTCTTTCTGTATCTAAGGGGGAGGTCATAGTTGTTGCTTCTTCCAGACTGCAAAGGTCTCATTCAGCCCTTATCTCGTGGCTCACCCATCCTTTCTGCTCAAAGTGAGTCATCCTCTCTGTTTTGATCAGTCCTACACTTCTACATCCCATTTCCAGTTCTCTACCTGCTTCTCCTGCCCCCTTCACTCTTTGAGGAAAACTCTTAGGATTCTATTGGTCCCATGTGGACAACTCAGGAATTTGCTTGCCTCACCTTAAGATCCTTAATGTTTTGCACCTGAAAGACTCCTTAGCCCTGCACCATAGGAGATTCAATGATTCTAGTGTTGGGATTGAGAGATTTGTGAAGGACCATTGTGTCTCATCTCATGAGGACAGAAACCACTCACGCTACCCCAGGTAATTCAGCGATTTTGATGGATTATTTTTATCGTTACAAAGCAATTCTCTATCAGTGTATATCTCTGTACTTCCTTACTTCTTTCTCTTCCTCTCTCCCTCTTCTTTTTGTAAAAATTTAGAGATGTTCCGTTAAATGCAGGCCGCCATTTTAGCCCACATTAATGTACAAACAGAAGTCACTTGACTCTTTTCTCATCTTCTCTCCACCAAGACAACACTGTTATGATAAAACTCACTCACCAACTATGCAAAATAAAATGTACGGACCTTTTCATAAACAAATGTGGCCATTGTTATTGTGGGACATTTACTGAACATATAAACATCCAGAAAGAGAGTACAGACAGAAGGACCTCCTCTTGCTCCTTACACTTCTGACAGATTAGACTGTTGTGAAGAAGGCTCTGACAGCCGAGAAAGTACTGAGCTAGTGAGTGATGTGCTGGTGTCATTATAAGCTGTGTGTGCTTTATAGAGAAAGGACTGTCACGGGAATGGCATTTCTAGGCGGGGTGGGATGGCGGGCACATTTTTGTCTGGGTATCCTAGCTTCTTGTATTTGCAGTTGGGAGTGGAAACATCAGCCACCTCCCTTTAGCTTTAAGCTCCCTGTCGCCAGGTCTAAAATAACTGAGGACTGGCAGAGGCCTAGACGGTCCCTTCCCAGATTGGTTGTGGTGTTATTCCCTGCCCCCTACACTTCACTTGTGGGGTGTTTAATGTCATTCCAACTTGCAAAACCATTTAGTGCAAGTACATCATCCTCTAAGCATTTCTGACAGTCATGTCACAATGCATCTTTTTTTATCACCCTCCTTCCTACAAGGCATCCCAGATGGCACGTGACACTCAGCGGTGATTAACGGGACTCTTCCACCACTGACTTCACAGGGCTCCAGTCTACTGAGAGAACCATGCTGGTAAATCTCACATGATAAGAGCCATATTGTGTAAGCCTGTGGAAAGACGCTCTTCGGCATATTATTATGACAGGGTGGTGCTTTGCAAAGTTCAATTGTATTGACTAGGTCTCTCGTCCAATTGATTGTGCCTCTGTTGTGAGATTAACAAATACTGATACCGTGCTTGTGTGCACAGGATGGAGATGACCCAACAGCAGCTCATATATTTCTCTTGGTAGCCACTTCCCTCCCACTGCTCATGCTCTGAAGGATTTCCCCATATGTCCTTTTCTTTTCATAGAAATGAATACAACTGAGTTTCTTACAGAATATAAAATTGGGAAAATTTTAAATGACCTTAGAGGCCCGAGGATATAGCTTGGTGGGTAAAGTGGGTAAGTGCCAGTTTTGAGGGCATCAAGCCACCACGTGGAAAAGCAGAGCCTCTTGTAATCCCAGGCAGAGGAAGTGGGTGGGGGCAGCATCCCTAGAGCTCTCTGATCAGTTAGCCTGTGCTACACGGCAAACAGAACAGCAAGAGACCTGTCTCAGAAAGCTAAGTGGATGGTACCTGACAAAGAAAGCGTGCGCGCACGCGCGCACGCACACCATGAGAGGCAGCTGTTGTCTGTGAGCTTGGGAAGTTACAACTCTTGGATCAGGGGTACTTTAGCATGATTATACCTGTGCAGAAGGTTTATCGATGAAATGGGAAAAGGATTCTAGATTACTGAATTTCTAAATGACAAGAGATTTAAGTCATGAAAAAAAAAACCCACTATGGGTTTGATCGGATCATAAAGAAGATTTATACCTTCAAGGCAAGACATAACTACTGGAAACATTCCAAAGGAAATGTAATTGCGCACGCAGGGTGTTACAGGGACTCCAGCAGCCTTCGCAATGAGTTGAATTCTGTGGGGAAGAACTGGAGGAGCATTTACATCTAACACTGTAACTTTATGCGAACTAAAAAATGATCATTTGGTTGTGGTGCAGCAGGCAAGAGTAAGGGCCACTTAGATGAATGGGTCTAGGGTTTTGTACAGGTGAGAAGCTGGGGCTGGGAGATTTCTCAGTCTGTAACTGCTTTCCCTGCAAGTGTGAAGACTCAGGTTTGAGACCCAGTTCCCACATAAAAACACTGAGCACACTGGCATTTGCCCATGATATCAGCACTGGGGAGGTAAAAAGCAAAGGGCCCGTAGAACCTGCCAGCCACCAGCCTACTTGTCGCTCCTCCTGTCCTGGGTCATGAAGGACTACCAGAATGTCACCAGAAAACAGCAGTGCTTTAGGCATAGAGAACAGCTTGATCAAATTCGCGGAGCCCTGAGAAGGTTCCTGGGTCTGTGGGATGGCAGCTTTCCAGCGTGGTTTCAAGCTACAGGCTCACCGAACATGGGTAACTCTTTCCTCCAACAGAGACTCTGTCTCAAAAGCCAAAGTAGATGTCCTCTAAGGAGATACAGCCCAGAGATGTCCTGTGGCTTCCACACAGGCTCATGGTCTATTTGTACCTGAGTGTCACGTTCCGTGCGCGCGCGCGCGTGCGCGCGCGCACGTGTGCACACACACACACACACACACACACACAAATGCAAAGGAAATAGAGGTTAGAAGTCCGGCACAGGTCTCTTTATGTAAGAGTTCTTCTGTGTTGTATATAAAAGAAGCAAACCTCTCCTGTGCCACCTCTCAGCCATGGCCTGTGAGCCTACAGCCTGAAGCCACACTGGAACTCGGCCCTCCCACAGGTCCAGGGACCTTCTCAGGTCTTCCAGTCATTGGTGGGGCTGTTCTCTGTGCCTAAAGCGCTGCTGTCTTCTGGTGACATCCCGACAGTCCTTCATGACCCAGGGCAGAAAGGCATCACCGAAAGTCTTTCCTGAAGCTCTCAAGCTTATGGATTAATCCTACTATAAGGGGTTTGTCATTTACGATAACAATAAATAGCACTTTATATTACCTAAATTATAATAATATGATTTATCTTCCCAATATATGATGAGCTTCTTGGACTGGGGAAACTGTGTCAGTTTCATGATTCGATTTCCACTCTGGAATTTATTCTCAAAGAAGAGACACCAGCCCATCCAAGGGACAGTGCCTCACCCTCCTTAGTATCTCTTATATTGTCAAAGAATGTAAATTTCACTTAATGTAAAAACCTCTGATGAAGAAAGCAGGGGCAGGCAGGGAAACCCCAATCCTCCAATATAAAATGTCCACGTGGGTAGATCTAAAGAGAGATGAAGGTAAGCCCCGGGGATTTCATTCGGAAATCCACGGCTCTGCTTTCCTGTTGTTTCTGCCTCTTCCCAGGAATCCCATGTGATGGAGACATTTTGCAGAGGTTAATCTGCACGTAATGAAGTTTCAAAGAAATCCTACGTTGTACTCTGCTCATGCGGGATCCGGGGTTTTACTTTGCTGGGCCACATGATTGCACACAAGTGCAAATCATCTGCACGTCACTGTGGTGATACTGTATTCTCTCACTCCCGAGCCAAGGGGCTCTCACTGTGAGAGCTTCCTGTATTCAGCTCTGCGCTTGCGCATACTCAGAGAGCTAGAGTCGCTGGCCAGAAACACGCAAGGTCCAAGTGACAAGTTTCATTCCCAAAGGACACTGTGACTTCTGACTCATAGCCCTCATGTACCTCTAATAGAAGTAGTGAATAAATGTCCATCTTGGTGTGGCTGGTCCCTCTGTGCTACGGCTCTGGAACTGACAGTAAGAACCTAGAAATCAGGCTGGGGAGATAGGTTGGTCAGAAAAGTACTTGCCACACAAGCATGAGGGCCTGATTTCGGTCTCCTGAACCCACATAGAAATTCTAGACAAGCATGGTGATGCAGACCTATAATCCTAGCACTCCTGAGGCAGAGGCAGAGGCGGAGGCGGAGGCGGAGGCGGAGGCGGAGGCGGAGGCGGAGGCGGAGGCGGAGGCGGAGGCGGAGGCGGAGGCAGGCTGATCTCTGTGAGTTCCTTAACTAGGGAATTTTCAGCAGAATAGAATACCAAAGTGAGGAGATCTAACCTGTGGTCCTGATTCTGATCGGCTCTTCACCCATAAAGAGCATCCTCCTCTCTCTGCAGGACACATCTGAAGAAGTTACAGCCATGAGAGTCCTGCCTAAACCTTGCTCAACAGGAAACTGAGTCTGCCAGCCTTCGGTGCCAAGAAGGGGCTACAGGTTCTCATGACACAAAGAACTGGGCCAGAGTGAGGAGGGCCGAGCTCCCGTGCTTCCCAGACAGAATTTTAACGTTACACAGATACGGGTTCTGAGGGCTTTCCTCTCTCTGTTAAAATGAGAGTAAAATTTATAACCAAAAAAGATGAGAATAATGGTGCATTCTCTAAGGCGCAGGCTGCTGAAAATCAGTAGTTCCTACAGCTTCATACCTAGACAGGTTTGCTTAGCACATGCACTTCCCTGCAGTGTACCAGCCACATCATCTCATGAGGAACTTCACAGAATGTCCTGCGAAGAAAGAACGCTTTGTAAACTAAAAAAAAAATAAAATAAAAAAATTATAATACAAAACTCAGCTGTCCCTTAGCACACAGACTGTTGATCTATAATTTTACTCATTATATAATCCAATTTTAGTGTAGATGAAAAAAAATTGTTGCTGTCTGTGAGATAATTTTCTATTTGTTGGGATTTTTTTTTTTTTTTCTTTTAGAGCACCGAGGCCGTATCAGCCTAGGAGAGAACTTTGCTCTGGGTTGGTCTCGTGGGTGTGCAGTATGGAGTCTTCCATTAGTGGAATGCAGAAGAAAATGGACGGAGAGGGAGGAAGGCCACCATTCGGGGATCTCCCTCCCTCCCTCCTTCCCTCTCTCCCTCCGTCTCTCCCTCCCTCCCTCCTTCCCTCCTTCCGTCCCCCCTCCCTCTGTCTCCTTCTTCCTCAGTTATTTCCAAAGTATTAGACATCAAGCTTCATTCTTTTCTCTTTTGTTAAAAATTAGTTCACACACACACACACACACCACTTAAGTAAGAACAAACGTAATTTTGGGGACTAGTATTATTTGTGTTGCCTTTTCTATATGTTTTTGTGAACAGCTGGGGATAGAGACTGTTGTTCAGCCTCTCCAATGCAAATCCTTAGGCAAAGACGTTCACTTGAGAACAAGTGAAAATTTAGCTAGGCCTGTAGTCAAACCCCGCCCCCTCCCCCCCCCCCCGTGGGAAGATGTTCATCTCTTACTCTAAAAGGAGTATAAAAGAGAGGGAAGGGGAAGCAGGGGTGTGGTGCACATTTTGCTGAGTTCCTTACGTGTGTCAGGCGCAGTACAGCTTTTACATACATTAGCTCCTGCATGTTCCCCATCAGCCTGAGGGGTGTGTCTCCTATTTCCAGGTTTTAGATGCGCAAACAGTAAGCCTGACCACTGACATGACTTCGGACATCTTTTAAGAGTGCAAAGCTGGACTTCCACCCAGAGAGCTCTCCAGGCCTCGGTCCATTCTCTTCGCTACTCAGTGGCACTGCTGCTGTGTTCAGCCGCTCCATGTCTAGGGGTTGGATTTACACGGCAGCAGGCCTTGAGGTCGTATGGCCTCTGGCGTCTAGTCTCCGGCCTGCCACTTACTACCTCTGCGATCTTGAAAGAGTCTGTTAATCACTCTAAGTCCATTGCTTCATCTATAAAGTATTGTTAGTGTTGGGCTATCAATCTTCAAAGCATTCTTGGCGGACCAGATGCTACGCTGTACACTAAGCGCTAGACAAAGACAAGTTTTTACATCTCTCGCCTCCTGGGTGGTACCATAGAATCAGGATTCTAAACATTATGTTTGTATTCTAGGCTTTGTATTACTTTAAGACATGGATATTAATCAAGGTTATAGATAATGAAATGCATTAAAACCTTTACTTAATTAGTTGCTAAGTAATCCGAAATCATTAACTATCTTCTTTACTACTTTTTTTTTTTTTTTTTGAAACAGTGTCTCAGCACTGGGGAGACGGCTCTGTGGACAAAGGTGTTTCATACACAGACATGAGGACCTGGGTTCAAATCCCAAGAGTCTATATAACAGCTAAGCAAGGATACATGTGCCTGTAACCTCAAACACAGAGGGACAGATACACGAGAGTCCTGTGTAGCCGAAATAGCTATTTATGGCCTTTATAGTTAAAATCATCTGTAAAATGGGCACTAGAGAGATGGCTCAGGTTAAAGCACTTTCTGCTATTGGAAAGGACCCGTCTAGGGTGGCTCACAACCACCTGTAGCTCCAGCTCCTTCGAATGTTATACCCTTTTCTGGCAAGAATAGCTTAAGCGGCAAGCTTTAGGTTCAGTGAGAGACACTAGATGAAGCCAACACAGCAGAGAATGAAAGAGGAAGACGTGTGCACACAAGAGCAAGCACATACATATGCATATGTGTACACACACACACCACAACCCAAACAAAGAAGCAGGCAGGATCCAGCTATAGTGTGCCTGGGCCAGCCCTGAGCATGCTGTCTTCCTGCCTCACCCTCATAAGCACTGACATTACAGGTACATGCCGCCACACCCAGGTCTCCATCCCTTTCTTAAACTCTACTTTTGTGTGAAAGACACAGTAATAAGAGAAATGAAAAGAAGGAATATGCAAAGAAAATAATTTCTTGAATATGTCTAGAGTCAAAATTAGAGACAATATTTTCCTAGGGACAAGTAGGTAAAGTCACTTGTTCAAGGTCATTTCTTCAATAGAAGCTTAGTCCCAGGTGTCTGGGGTTCAGCTCTGTGGTCTTGGAGACCATCTGCCCAGCCAAACAGACTAGCCAGTCAGCTCTAGAAACCTACCTGCCTCTGAACCCCGTGCTGAGATTATCGGCACACACTGTCCTGAACATTTTTGTCTAAGACCTAAGTGCTAAGGATCCTGCTGTCCCCCTGTGTACATAGCTGACACGTGAGGTACCATTTCTGTCATCTTTCTCTTCTCATAATGCTTTCCCTCTTCTCTGTGTGTTCTTTGGCTCTGGGGCATCCTGTGTAGCATTGGAACAGAACATTCTAACATGCTTTGAAGCATGGATCAGAATTAACTGCCCTTTAAATACAGAAAAAAAAATTAATCTCACCCAAATTCCAGGAGGGAGGTCAGCAAACTTCTTATTTCCCTAATGCAGGGCGTCTCACACAGAGACACGAGAGAGGGTAAATTACTTGCTCAAGGCCACACAGCAAGTTACCAAGCCACACGAGGGCAATTACACATATAGAAAGAGCTTAATTATTTGAGCTCTGGGATTTCAGAAATGTCATGATATCCGAGGCACCCGACAGCTACTCTGTGAGCCCAGTGGTTGCCATATCAACGACCATGAGGTCTGGAAGGAATGTGACAAACAAGGAAGCTGCAGGAACAGAACCCTAGATTTGCAGGAGCCCCAGGCCACCACTGTGCTCTCACAGAGGCTGCAGGACAGAACAGCCTGGCCCTGGTCTACTGCAGAGCTCCCAGGACATGCACAGTCCATCAACAACGTGAGCATGGCTACCCGTCCTGATTTCTAAGAGACTCTTTGGACCTGTGCTATTCACAACAGTGATAACTGTGGATTACAACTACAACATCAATTTTAATGGGGACAACAATGGGAACATGTTTTTAACATAACTAGAAAATCCAAAAGACCAAAATAAATAAATAAATAAATAAAAGGTTATTTGGGAACCAAAAGGTTGTCTTAGAAGGTTACCACTTGGGGCCAGAGGTCATATCTTGTAGTATGGGAATACCATGGGAGCCTTTAAATAGATTGTAAAACACCAAGTACAATAAAATTGAGACCTGAGAAAAAGAGTTGTAACATGTTACTGGGTTTCAATAGTGCTGACGTGATGTCTTTAACATAATGTCCAAAATTGCCGAGCTCTGGTATTGTAAGCAGCCTGACCACATAGTGAGATACTTAAAGTAACTTGATTTTATTTCTGGATGCTCTGAAGTAGATCGTCTATATCAAAGCCACAGACACGGGGCAGGTTAAATGATGCACAGACATTCTTCTTGCATAGCGACTTGACAGGCTCTGTGTGCGTCACCAGCTTTCCACACTATCAGTTAGTCTGGGTCCTAGGCAGTAGATCATAAAGGCCTGTCCAAACATGGGCTATATATGATTAACTGCAAGCAGTAATCGACTGCGATCAAATATAAAATGTGCCACCGTACAAAGGGCAAGTGTTTCGAAAGCAGGCAGCCTGCGACACGTAATGTCTTCAGGTGGCACCAAGCCAGTTCACACACTTACTCTGTACTGCAAGCCCTGCCTGTCACCTCCTGATGATCGATGCACTGGAACCCTAGTGTGTGTCCTATCTCTGTTTTGACCAGGGAAGTACCGACTGCCTATGAAGCCAAAGCTGTCTTTTGGGAAGGACGGACTAAACAGAACGATAATAAAATTCGATGGTTGAGTGAGATTTGAGTGTGCTAATTACCACACACCTGGCACTCTGGGAAGAATGCTACATTACATCATAATGAGAGTCCAGATGTGTCTTCATTCTATAAATGAGACGCTGTGGTATAAACATGAGGTTACCTGCTGTATCAGATCACGGATGGCAGAGGAGCCACGGAATTCAGAGTTGAAGGCAGGCGTTTGGCAGGCCCAGCCCATATTATCAGGGTTGCCTGCTGACTTTCTTCATAGACTTACCTAAGAAAGATAGTTTCTCTGGAAAAGATATATATTAGTTATCTTGGTGTGAATTTGACAGTATTATCCACCCACAATATTTTACCTTAATTTTAATTGTAAAATTAAACACTATCTAGTTCAAGAAAATTCTGGAAGAATTTCTTCTGAAAAAGAAAGTAAATAACAAGGAATAGAAATTTCTTTCCTTATAATTGAACAGCCCAAAATAATGACAAAACACATTAAGTAGATGCTTTAAGTAGTGTTACCCAGCTGTGACTCAGATCATAGGAGGAGAGGGTAAGAAGGATTAAGCTGAGTTGAGGAGGCAAACTGAAAATTTAATAAGAAGGATGATGTCAGAATTACCAGGAGAGAGCCAGAAAACTGAGAGGTATAAAAAAATAAAAATACAGGCATCTGACAAACGGCCTGTTTTATTCCATATGTTCACACTGGTCAACAACACATGTAAAGAAAGCCATCTGAAAAGGTGACAAGTGACCCTTGCTAGTCCTGAAGAGGAGCTGAGAGAAGTGCCTGAATTCACAATTCAGAATTCACAAGACAGTGGGTATAGACCATAGTCTGCTTCGATAATGGAGGGTAACAAGTCATACATTGCCCAAAACCCACTATATACTGGCTGCAAGAAAAGCACAGCCAGCATGAAAGTATAACTAAGTTAACAGTAAAAGGATAAAATGAGATACCCTTTGTCCACTGAGTACTATTGTGTCTGCCAAAAGTTGACGGTTACCCAGAGTCTTACAACATATTTGGAAATAGGACCTATAGAGAAACAATTACTTAAGAGGAAGTCATGTAGGATCATGATGGTTCCTATATATGATATAATGTAGTCTTAGAAGGAGGAGGAGTAGAGGAGGAGGAGGAGGAGGAGGAGGAGCAGGAGGAGGAGGAGGAGGAAGAGAAACAGGAGATAGACACAGGTACCCATAAGGAAAGGCATGTGCCAACAGTAGAGAGGATAGAGTGATGTAGATTCAAGCTAAATGATGTCAAAAATTGTTGGACAGAAGAAGGAATGAAGGACCAAGATGTTTTCCTCACTGCCTCCAGATAGAGTGGGACCAAGCCAACACCTCTTGTTCAGATTTATGGCTTCCTTAATTATAAGAGAATATGTTTCTATTGTTTTAAGCTATCTCCTGTCTGGTAATTAATTATAGCAACACTGGGAGACTGATACCAATTTGGTACCAAAAAGCAGTGATACTAAACCCACACTTGACAGTATAGAAGTGACTTTGGGACTGCACAGGCTAGAAGAATTTTGAGGTGTCTAATAGAAAAGGCCTAGGTTTCCTTAAAGAGATTGTTGGAAGAATTTTGGGCACTAAAGATGGGTCTGGTGAGGACATTGGAGAAAATGAAAGTCATGGGAGAAAGCCTCTATCATCTTAGAAAATGCTTATGTCATTGTGAACAGAATGGTGGTAGTTATACAAACGGTGACACACTACAACTACCCACGGTGAAGTCTCAGCAAAAGACATGATCTTAGACCTTGAAGAAAGGCAATTCTTGTTAGAAAATGACAATACTCTAGTGAACTGAGCTTAATGTTGGAGGGAAAATAGAAAATATTAAGTGATAACTGAAATATCTGGCAGTGTGGGAGCTATGGCCTGATGTCTCCAGGCTGTTTATAGCAAATGGAGGGATAAAGGAGTTGCCTGTAAACCAGACAAGAGCTCACTCTGGTGACAGGGCAAGGGCACAGCTGGACAGACATCTGCTCAGAGGTCATCTTAGGACTTGTTGGTCCAACCATCTCAGCAGAAGCCAGGATTCGAGACAGGTTCTACAGGAAGGATCCTTGATAAATTCTCTTGTGTAATGACTTGGATCCCTGACACACACAGATCAACAAGGGGTTCAGGAAAGGTTCTGCAGATGGAAACATTGGCAGATTGTGTGGAAGAGATGAGAGACACGAGATGAAGGAAGCCCATCAGACGCCAGGATTCGGCAGGCAGAAGACAGTCAGAGAAACTCTTCAACTCCAAATAGGCCTTACTCCTCAGTAAGAAGAAGAAAAGCTCCAAAGGCCAGGGTGCTGGGCTAGAGACCAAAGTGGAACCCCAGAAGCATAACCGAAGTGCCCTGTACAGACACAGCGGGGCTGGCCCAGTCTTCAGAGCCTCAGAGGATTATCGTGAGGTCTGGACACTAGAGGGACAGTTTCCTGGTGGGTTGTTTCTAACTGTAAACCAATGATCCCTAAATTTATTCTTGTCTGTCCTTGTGTACTCAGGGGTACACAAATCATCTTCTAGTGACATGGGTAGACAGGAACCTTCCCAACAAGGATTGTTCTCAGAAACACAGCCAGATATGATTTACATTTCTGGAATGATGTTTTTCAGAGCTATTGCCATGATGATACCTTAAACTTGAAATTCTAGCCTCTAAGACTGTGAGAGACTGAGACTCTAGTATCATAAGTCATGTGTGTTTCTGGGTTCCTGCTTTCTTTCTTTCTCTTTCTTTCTTTACCTTGTTTCTTTGTTTCTTTGTTCCTTCCTTCCTTCCTTCCTTCCTTCCTTCCTTCCTTCCTTCCTTCCTTCCTTCCTTTCTTTTTACATCAGACCTAAGAAACAAATACATTGATCAGAAGAAAATGAAAGAGGATCTGCTCATAGCAGACAGGAGACGATGTCAGGGCAGAGAGCATTATCAGGAATAAAGAAAGTCATTTGGTAATTTGTCAGTTTATGCAAAGACATAGTAATCCTATATTTTCATCCAACTAATAACAAAGATTATAATAGCTGATGAAAGAATTTTTTTAAAATGCAGAAGTAATGAAGAGCAGTCATCTTTTCACAACTGATAGAACAACTAGACAAAAATATCAGCAAAAATATAAAACACTTGAATAGTGCTTGAAAAAGTATGACCTAATTTACATTTATTGAACATTACATCCATCAACAAAATATGCATTCCCTGCTAGTATATGTAGGCCACTTATCAAAAGAGATCATACTGTGAGCTACAATACATGTCTGAATAAAATTAGAAAATATTCAAATGACACAAAGTCCATAAATGGTAAGAAAAGTAATTAGATAACAACAACAGGAAGTCTCCAAATATCTAAAAGTATCTAAAACATGTTTTTAAGAGTTATTTTATTTAAAATTTCTCTCTCTCTCTCTCTCTCTCTCTCTCTCTCTCTCTCTCTCTCTGTGTGTGTGTGTGTGTGTGTGTGTGTGTGTGTGTGTGTGTTCATTTAAGTTGCAGGTGTCTACAAATGCAGATCAGACCCCCCTAGACATGGAGTTACAGTGGTTATATGCCACCCTGTATGGGTGCTGTAAACCAAACTTGGGTTCTCTGAAAGAGCATATCTCTCTTAACCACAGAACCATCTTTTCAATCTCCAACATAGTATGCTTCTAACATGCTTCAATGGCTCGAATAAATCAAATGGGAATTAGGATGTAACAAAAGAAATACAGCATATCAAAATTCATACTGTATCCCCAAATCAGTCTTATGGGAAAACTGTTAGCACTAAATCTCTATATTAAAAACAAAGAAATATCCCAGACCATTGACTGACTTCAGCTTCCAATTAAGAAACATAAATAAATAAATAAATAGCTAATTAAACACAAAATGAGAGGGCGAGAGGCAACAATAAAGACCACAGTGCAATGAGAAACAACAACAACAAAAAATCAATGAAGCAAAGTCTACTTCTTGGAGACGATCAATAAAATTGGAAAAACTCTAGGGAGGCTGATTTGGAGAAAAAGGAGAAAGCATGATTTATTAATATTAAAAATGAGAGATTGTTAATGATTCCATAAGTATAAATAGGCTAAACATGAATACCATGAGAAGCTTTATACCCACAAAGCTTTAATTGGGTATCATCAAGTCTTTTATACAACAAGGCCCCCAAGTAAATAATTTAGGTTTTGGGTGTCACATATAGTCTATGTTACATTTTTTTCAACCTTTAAAAATAAAAATAATTCTTGACTTTTAGGTATTGGATTCTCCTGGCTTAGATGATATGAGTCAAATTATTGAGAGAAAAAAAACATATGAATTTAATGACATAGATAATTTGCTTTATATCAATGTGATGTTGAGTCTGAAAACTTGAAGTTGAGTCACAAAGGGAACTGCCACGCGAGACACTTTGCTGATTAGTTGTATCAAACAGTTAAGTTTCAAATAATATCACCAATCCTTCTAGAAAACACAAGTGTACAGAATACTTCCCCACTCATGTTATGAGACTATGAGACCAGCATCATCCTGTTGCCGACAAAAACACATGGAAATAAAAGTATACAATCTACGACCATCAAGAACACGGATGTACAAATTCCAAACAAATTTTTAACTAATCCATTTAGTAGAAGAGGATGCTCTTGGTAGCAGGCATAATAAGGAAAGACTCACTGACTGTCCCCTAAGATCAGACAGGATCAGTGCTAACCGTCCTCCACGAGTGTGCTCAGTGTGCCCACAGTCTGGGAACTGTGCCCAACATAGTCAGAAGAATACAATACAAGATGGTTACATTGAAACAGAAGAAATTAAACTGTCTTGTTGTAGACAACATGGTTGTCTTGGTAGAAACTTTGACAGAATCCTAAAAGAGAAATTGCTCAAGCCACTAAGTTAGTCCTGTAATGTGTTTATGTATCTGTATTGCTAAAACGCTAAACTAACAAAGGTGTTAAGTACTTGAGAACACATCTGACCGAACAGGTAAAATCTACACACTGGACTTCTAAAATACTGTAAAGATAAACTAAAGAAGAAACTCATAAATGGGGACCCTGGAGGCAGGGATCCGAAAACTCAGTTTTGTTGTGGGAGCAATTTTTTTCTAAGTGGATCTATAAATTTAACAAAATAAATTCAAATTAATACATTTAAATCAGTTTACTAATCATAATTTCAGCAGAGTTTGGGGGGCCTGGATGACTGACTTCCAACAAACATGCCAAAGAAATTCAACAGGGAAAGTAGATTTTTCAACATACCCCATTAGAACAATTGGATGCCTATACCCAACTGAGAGTATTGACCCTTGGTCCATGTTAAGATGAATTCAGAATGATGACAGACCCAAATGTCAGCCTTCAAATTATAAACTGTGCATTAGAAAATGTAGAAGAAAATGCCTCATGATTTTATGTAGGCAAAGAATTCTCTAGTGAGTGCATGTGCGGGGTGTGTGTGTGTGTGTGTGTGTGTGTGTGTGTGATATATTCATGGTGCAAGTACATTTATGTGAATGATGGAGGTCAATGTCAGGTGTCTTCAATAAGGGACTCTGGCTGAACCTGGAGCTCACAATTAGCTAAACTATCTGGCCAGCAAACCCCAGCATCCTTCTGTCTGTCTCCCTAGCAAAAGGATTATAGGCAAGCACTGAATTCTTACACGGGTATTGGGGATCTGAATGTGGACTTTCTTGTTTGCCTAGCAAGTGTTCTCTCCTCATTCCAGCACAAAGCTCTTAATATAACTCTAAAGCATGAGTCAAAACTAGTATATTTGAATATATATATATATATATATATATATATATATATATATATATCTTTGTATATCAAAAGTAAAGTGGAAAGTAAGACACGGAGTTGTAGGAATTCCAATGTAGGAATTGCTTTAAACATATGCACAGAATCCCAAGCACTTATCAATGAGAAAATAAATCTGATGTTTTAACTGAGCGGAATATTCGATGAAGACAGACAAATATTACATACGCACATTACAAGTTTCTCAATATTATTAGTTAATTAAATGTCCAGTGGGCTGCTATTACTTGACTCTTTGATGCATGGCTGAAGCGAATTCCATTCCAAATCATTCTGAAGGAAGGCACTGGAATGTCATCGGCTCCTGTCACACGGAAGTAAAATACTGTTGTCACTTAGAAACAGTTGGACATTTCTTAGAAAGCTAAACACAGATAAGCCATTTGCTGGTGTGTTTATTCAAATCTACCTGTGGAAAAATCTTATTTCCCCTGAGTGCACATATAGGTTCCTGATTCTCCAAGGAAATAATGCAATAACATGAATGAAAAATCATCACAGCAGTTTGATTTGTAATAATAAGAGATAGAAATAACTTTCATGCCATCAAGAAGAGAAGGAACTAACAACTTGCATTATATTCAGACAATGGGATCATGCCCAGAAACCAAGGGTACATGGTAGAGGAATTTCAAGAGTGATTCTTGAGTAAGAAAAGCCAGACTAAAAAAAATGTATACATCATTAGACTCCGTTTAGATGAAGTTCTAGATCTGGAAGCTAAGGCAAAGAGGCGGGAGACGACCAGTAGGGGAGAGATGGGAGGGGGGGCTATGTTGGAGCAGAGGGGAAAGGTTTAAGAAGCCATTCAGTTCACCAGGTATGGCAACAGAGGCTTGAGGCAGCTGCTCACAGCGTGTCTACAATAAGGACAGTCTGATGATACCCATGCTTTTCTTTGATGTTGGGACCTTCGTCTATAGGACATTCCTGCCTGCGTTCAGGTTAACCTTCTCTGGCAACAGTCTCACGAGCACGCCCAGAGGGTGTCTGTTGGGTGATTCTAAAGCCAGTCAAGGTTAACCAATACTGTGGCCCATATACAGTGTCTAAGGGACACCATGCCCTTGATGGGACCTGTGGATGCCCAGGATATGCTCACAGGCCTGCAAACTCACTAGCCTAGCTGAGACACAGAGTGGGAGCATCCGCGGTTCTGAGTGCCCTGGGATGCAAGGCAGGTAACAGACACGATGCCAAGCGCTTCTCAGTAGAAGCCTCCTCTTCCTCGGGCTATTGCTGTCTGTGTTTAAACTCAAGTCGACCAGTGGAATGTCTTTTTCTGTTATCTACTTTAAACATAGATACCCTAAACTGTATTATTATGTGACGTTATTGTTTTTACTACCCACCATGCTTTGTAATTCTATCTTACAGCAGTGGGGTCTACACCATTCTTTGTAACCATCCCACAGACTGCAAAATGACCACAGTATGGTAGCTTTCACCATCACCTTATCTCTGGGCATGCGGATTGTCTCTGTCAGAGACAGAGCTACGTGGTCCAATGAACATGTTCACTTTGGGATGACGTAAAACCAGGAACTTCAAGGAATGTTTTATTTCATACCTCACCTTGAGAAGTAGCATTTTATCCATCCTCTAGTCTTAAAATTCTTAACACACACAGACCTTTTACTTAGAAAATGTCTGTACCTCACCTGTAATCCCAGAACTTAGAAAAGCTGAGCCAGGGAAATAGAGAATTTGAGGCCAGCCTGATCTACATACTGTCTTTATCTCCAGAAAGGAAAGATAAGAAAAGAATATTTTTTTGTGTGCCAAAGAAATAGTGAAAATATATGTTTGTGGATTTCTATTTAACATTAGAAATGGAACTTTATGTTTAGTTCCCTCTTATTTTAAATTTCAAATTCTTAGACACACTTCCAGATTGTCTAACTTTCAGCATCTCTTAGGAATAAGTGGTGATGTTTTCTTTCTTTGTCTTGTATTACTTGCATATCTTAGAATTTAATATGCTTAGATTCTCACTCACTCAGACCCTCCGAGCCTTGGTTTGCTCGTGTGAATTATGGCCATAATAATCTTGTGAGGAACAAAAGATACAATGTGTATAAGGTCCTGGACAAATGGATTAAAGTATAGCAAGTGTACAGGTCTTTGTGGTTGGTATAGAATAAAAATTCATAAAGAATATTATGGTAAATATATGATTTTAAACTACAACCAAGTATTTTCCAGGATTTGTAATATTGAGTATATTTTAGTAACATTAGTGTCTCAATGGTTTAGTATCTTTGCTGCTCAAAGTCTTTCCTGTGGGTGAGCTTGCTACCAATCTACCCTATCACGGCCACGTGAGCCTCTCTCAGCCTGATTGACATCAGAGTGTTGCATGGCCTTCCCTTAGGTCATCCTAAGGTTGAAAAGGACCTTAGGAGATGATTCATCAGAAGTGCTCATTCTCAGGGTGCAGAGACTTTGTCAAACCCTGTTTCCCAGGCCTCCTGACTCAGCTGGATAAGAAGTAAGGTTATCCTCTATTTCTAGGGTCGCAGTGTCAAATTTTCTTGGATGTTCAAGTCAGTCATTCAGGTGATTAATTATCAGTTATTTTCAATATTGATGGCAAAGACCTTTTAAAAAGTTATTTTTAGGGAACTGTGCATCTTCAACTTCCTGGGCCTTCACTGCAGCCCTTCTTAGTTATGCATGCTTTGACAGAACTGTCCAAAGGTGAGCAAGTCCTCCCTAGCGTTTACCAAATAACAAAGAAGCTAGAAAGGTCTGGAGTTGAGTTGCATTCAGGATTTACAGAAAAGTAGTGTTTTGCTGTTCCCAATTAACCTTATGTTGACATGGGTTCTGGGATCCCCTAAATCAAAGAAGGCTCTGTCATAGTCTCTGGACTTCTTGGCTTTGTACTTCATACATACACAGCGAATGAACAGAGTTGGTATCTTAGCATAGATGAAGTATAGAACATGGTTACCTGCAAAAAGCAGCTGTTTCCCCAAATCTTTTTTTTAAAGACATGAACAAAATACACATACATGTACATACATGCATGCATATACACATAACATAACACAACACACATTCATACATATACATGCACATACATGCACATAATACACATGCATACACATGCACATGCATATATACATACACACATTATGTGCCTGCACAAATAGGTGTGCATGCACATATACATGAAAACATTAGCAAAAAAAATTTCACTTTGCATCAGGCCCTAGAGATTTAAACACTGAAACCTTTCATTTGTACCAGTAATTCATATACAGCTATATGGGGTGACAAAGGTTAATGATGGAATTTTTTAAAGTATGTTCCATTGACTATAAATGGCAGATCTGACAGTTAAAATGAAAATTGTTCCAGAGGAAACTTTAGTCAAACTAATTATTTGAGACGTTATAAGGATGTATAATTATATTCTTCACCTTTTAAAAAAAGTTTTATTACAAATGTGCTTTTAAAGAACAAGTAGAGAAATAAAAGCTGTAATTGTTCTTAATTATAGCTAACTGTAATTGCGCTCAATTGCAATATACTGAATATCACCAATGCCTAAAGAAACCCTGGCATGAGGCAGCGCGCCCACGTTCCTGAGATGAGGTATAGTTTTATGAATATTCTCTTATCTATAATTTAGCTCTTTTACGGTTGATTCCGTTTCGGTTTGTTTTATTTTATTTCTTTATTTTAGTGATTGTAGAGACATAATTGTCATCCCTGAATGTGCTGGAGGTTGTAGATCTCATCTGGGGTTGGTTCAAATTTCCCATTGCTTCAAAACAGGACATAATGGAGATAGTTCAATGAACAGCTTGGACAGGGCCCACCGAGGCTGACACGCTGAATGCATGCGTTTGGATTTTCTGAGGTAATATGAATACTGAGCCTAATGTACCCAGCAGAGGCTCTAAGAAGCAATGTGGAAAATTTGGAGGCTCTAAAATAACATTAACTGTCCCTCTGCTAACAACGCTTAGAATAACACTGTTTCAAAGAGGTAAAATTATCTTATTCATGAAAGGTCCTCTGTCTCTCTTTGTCTCTGTTTCTCTGTCTCTCCATCCCTCCCTCCCTCCCCTTCTCCCTCCATTTCCTTTCTATATGTCACCATCTCTCTCATGCACATTCTGTGTATTCACAAAGGCTGGCCCTTGGTCCCTGGCCCTAAGTAAACCTGTTGCTCCTCTGTGAAATGATAGTTGATAGGAACATCTTTTCCTCTTGTGACCATAGAAAAGTTGATTTAAAATTAACACTTACTATAAAAAAGAAGCTAGCTTTAAAAAAAATATATCTCATTTATTATTGTCGTTCTTCTTGTTGTTGTGTGTCCATGTTTGTGTGTGCAAGCTTATGCTGTGGTATGCATGAAGAGGTCAGAGAACAACTGTACTGAGTCATGTCTCTCCTACCTTGACGTGGGCTCCGGGGTTGGAATTCAGGCCAATAGGTTTGCATGGCAAATGCCTTGGCCTACTGAGCCTCCTCACTGGCTCCAGGACTGGGCTTTTTGCACTTAGGGAAAGATAATGTTTGATTATCTAAGGGTTACCTCTGTGAAAAAAAAAATAAGATAAATAAGAAACAAACAGGTTCTGTTGTTACATCAATGCAACCTTCATTCCTTCCCTTTTCTGTGGTTGGCTACTAAGAGCTTTCTGCCCTGAGGTCACAGTTAGTTATGATATCATTTTCTGGTCCATTTTTTAAAGAAGGAAAAAAAGGAACACTCTTAAGCTCGATTTTTTTTTTTTTTGTACAGCCTGTTGGCCAGGCCACGTTCAAGGAACTCTGAGGAACTACCCCTCTGAAGGAGGACACTGCAGGCCCAAGCCTAGGGTGGTGATGCTTTGTCTCTTACGTCACAGTATTGGGCAGAGGCCAGAAGGGACTCCATGACTCTGTTCTAGACTGTGTTCTTCAAAGACCCCACTTACCCAGAACCAGACAGAAGCATGAGACAGCGCGGTGCTAATCTCGAGCATTTCATAGATGAAGACGCCATTGTGCTCCATCTCTTCATTCCCTGCAGCATATTGTTCCATCCCAGAGACCCCGCAGCCTGAGGAGCCTCCCCTCCTGGCCCTGTCTTGGGTTGCTTGAGTACATTTCACCCTCGGCAGCCTCTACCACCCAGAAATGGTGGTGGCTCCCACCTGACCTTAGACTCTCTCCTTCAGGACAGTGGCTCAAACAGTTCAGATTCTCAGGAAAATGAACGTGCCTACGGTACAAGCATCCTTCCTCGGGGGGGGGGGGGGGGAGGGAGAATTTGCTTTGCTAGTCAGAACTCTGGTGGTGGTTATTATGCTAATCAAATCTTTCCAGGTTTGTTTCACCAAAACTTCCCTCCACAGAGGAGGGAGTTCAGTGGATTGGAGATACGAGGATCAGTGGCCGAGTCCTTCCTTGACATACAGGCTCTCCGTTCAACTGTTAGCCACTGAGCTGCTAAGCTTATCCATCCACCTGTCCATATACACTTGTGGCTATGTCTTCCCCACCAGATATGGAATCATTAGAAACCTTTCCTTCCTTCTCCCTCCCTCTCTTCCTCCCTCCCTCCTCCCGTGACTCCTCCCCCCTTCTGTTGTTGCTTTCCTAAGCATGCTGTCACAGGAAAGAAAGAAGGAAGCAACCCGCAGCCTTGCGTGTAATTTGTCTGGACTGAGTGTGTGTGTGTGTGTGTGTGTGTGTGTGTGTGTGTGTGTGTGTGTGTTTTGCATTTCCTTTTCCTCTCTGAGAGTCTACATTGGTAAATGAAACTCAGTGCTCCATTTCCCAGCTCAGCAACTGTCCTCCGGGGCTGGTAACATTTGCCACTGCTCAGGTCTGTGTAAGTGCATTTTAATGAGCAGGAATTGTTACCGATGACCCGTTCAGGTACTTATTATATCACGTTACTTAACATGGTAGGATCGCTGAACATCAAGAGTACCATGATTAATACGTGGAGCCAAGGATCCCTGGAGGCCCCCTCTACCCCTCAGTGCCACTGGCAGTGCTGAAGATGGGCACATCTCCCTAGGAGGACTCACAGGCCAGGTGTCAAAATGACATTTGTGAAAAAAAAGAAAACAGGAGCCCTTAATACTACCTCGAAGTGACAGAAAGGATAGCTGTGCCCTTTAAACAGTGGCCTCTTGCATGAACCAGTCAGGCCAGATGGGCTCTTTGCCTTGCTGATGAAGAGAAACCTCCAGCAATTTGATTTGCAAGGCACTCGGCCAGGCACACACAATCGCAGGCATTTGCCGCCGTGTCACGTAAAGAATACTAAAATATCATGAATGAGTCTTGAGCCAAGTAAACTCTTAAACAGCATCTCTGCAGATGAAGATGAGGCCAACCAGAAGGAGAGGGGACAGAACATGAATTAGATTCCATTTTTTTTTTTTTAACAGTATCGGCCTTTCTGGAAATCTGAGTGCAAGCTTGCCTACTCTCAGAGGCGAGCTCCAAACCCTGCCCACTCCATTCTTCATGGGTCCTGGGGGGATTTGGGAGACAGAAATCCAGTCTTCTATGGTGCCAACTTTCAACAGGCCAGAGAGCCCAGAGCCTGTCTGGATATTGATCAGACAAGTCAACCCTAAAAGTGTATTAGGTAACATAAGGGGAAATGCTGCCTCATAGATGTTTGCTTTCAAGCTGACCGTTGCAGAGAGTTTCACCCCACCCCTACTGTGTGCCCTGGCAGAGCTGGTGAAAGGCGGATGCCAGATGTACGTCTGTGAATGTGCCTGGCTCACTGTGTACTCTCTGATACGCAGGAGGAGATTGGTACCAACATCAGGTGTCACTTGGAAAAATCTGCACGTGACTAGCTAAGTTCATGACAGGGTGTGGTCTCCTCTTGTCTGTGCCGGCATTTTGAATGTACACTCTGCGTCAACCTGCAGGGTTTTGTTTGTTTTTAAACAGGTGCATCTCCTACTGTCTGCTTCAGGGGTACTCTAGGAAGAGTCACTGACATGAGGAAGGGAATGTACTAGTGCAAAGTAAAGAGATGGACACAGGAAACAAGCGTGGGGTGGAAGAGGCTGTGTTTAAGGAATCCTTGGGTTTCCTGAGCTGTATCTTCAAAGAGGTCTACAAGGACCTCCCTATCTAAAGGGCTCCTCCCACTACTTCAGCTTTTACTTCCTCTTAATAACATTTATTATGTAAACAATGACCAATATTCCAATTGATCCTATGTCTTTCCCATCTACAATATAAAGTCTCTGTTAGTAAAATTTGTTGGTTGTTTGTTTGTATGAGAAAGGACCTCCTATATCTCCAGCTCACCTATATGTAGCTTTTGTACCAATATGTACCTAAACGTACCTCTATGAACCTTGGACACACCTGCCTTTACTTCTAGAGTGTTGGCATTATAGTCCTATGCCATCATGCCAGGATTCATGTAATACTGGGAGTGGAATTCAAGGCTTCTTGCATGCTATCAAGATACTCTATCAACTGAGCCACATCCCTAACCATTGTAATTCACTGTGGTAACACATAACCAAGAATAAATGTGGTTATATGGTTACACATGAGAGAGAGGGGGGGAGGGAGAGGGAGAGGGAGAGAGAGAGAGAGAGAGAGAGAGAGAGAGAGAGAGAGAGAGAGAGGGAGGGAGGGAGGGAGAGGGAGAGGGAGAGGGAGAGGGAGAGGGAGAGGGAGAGGGAGAGGGAGAGGGAGAGGGAGAGGGAGAGGGAGAGGGAGAGGGAGAGGGAGAGGGAGAGGGAGAGGGAGAGGGAGAGGGAGAGGGAGAGGGAGAGGGAGAGGGAGAGGGAGAGGGAGAGGGAGAGGGAGAGGGAGAACACTGTGGCTTCTACATACTGAACTGTACCACACTATTATGATTTAAAGTGTCAGGCCCAAAACCACAAAACCTGGGCTCATTTCTGATTCTAACTCTGTAACTGATGGACAATATTCTGTCTCATCTTTCACCCTAAGGATCCCATAGTCGATCAACAACCCCTATTTCATTAAGCCTATTCTAGGTTTGTGTAAATAAACACCTGAACATGATCTAAAGCAGCAGCTGTTTAATTCAATACAACCCCCAGCACAGGCAATCAGTGATATGTATGTGTGGACACAGTAGCAGGTCTTACCATGTCATAAATGCTTGTGTCTGTGCATCTGTATATATGTGCATGTCCTAAACATGTGCATGAAAGTTGGGGAAGTTCAAAAGGTAGTCAAAATAAAGAGAGGATGAAAACAGAGGCGTGGCCGGAGGGAAAGGGGGACAAGCCCTGAGGAATGTTTGGGGTGGGGAGGGTTGCCAAACCTAGAAGAACCTGAATGTCGAGATTGTTTTCTATTTCCTAGAGCTGAGAGTCACCGTGTAAGAAAAAGTGACCTCCCCCAATCGCTACAGTTTGTTGGTGATACCTCTAAGCTAACTTCTTGCTTCTGCATTGTTTAGAACCATCTAAATGTAAAGGATCCCAGTTTGTCTCAAGTTGAATAAAAAGGAATGAGAGGGAAAAGGGAGGGAGGGGGGGGATGAAGGAAGAGAGAAAGCACACAACGAAAGGAAAAGGAAGGGAGGGAAGGAGACGTCTATTTGACAATAATGCTTTCACCATTAATTAAAGTATAGGAAAACTTACTAAAATCTAGGACCAGTGAAATGTATTTTGAGATTTACAAAGGCAAGTCCTTGTACTTTGGGAAGACTCATAGGTCCCCTCAGAGACAAACATCCCCAGTGCTGAAAAATGTTTATCATGCTGGCCCCAATTCACATGGGGACTCATGTCCTCTGTTTTACTGTGGCCAGGTACTTTTGGAAACTGGCAAGGTGTTCAGAGATATCGATGGCGAACCGTGGCTTTGGTGCGTCCTAAACAGAGATCTTTTTGCACAGGGGAGGAGGAGCAAAGATGGGAGATTCTGAGGAAGCACATTCCTTCAGACAGCGGATAAAGGCTGGCAGCACTGGCCAAGTGCCACATATTTAAAACTGAAAGATTTATTTATTTAAAGGACTATGTGAATAACCCAGTCGCACACCAGAAACTCTTGTCCACTACTAAAAAGGACTTGTATTTTCTAGTCTCCTTCCTCCTTTTAGTAAAGTTGGATTTCCACAGGACCCTCCCGTTTGTCCCAGTTTATCAATAGCCTCAGAGCAAAAGGTCAGACCTGGGTGTGGAGGTCCTCATGAGGCCAAGAGTGTGGTCTAAAGCCCAAGATCAACACCCACCACCTTCCACCTCGCTGTTTGTCTTAGCCCCTAGGATGGTCTTTTTCCTTGGAGTATATTATTCCACTCTGTCATTTCTCTATTTACCACTTTCATTTAATTTTAACATTTACCTTCTTTGAGAAATCAAAGTAACTATATGGAAATAATATGCAATAAAGGAAGTTAGTATGGTTCAATTCCAAACGATGCCCTACCTATAGCCATTTCTAGAACTGAGCTGAAGAGGCTGGGCTTTCTTCCGTTACATTTGCAGTTTTTAGTGCCTTCAGTGTCCTATAAACCAAGTATTCAAATTTTTACCAGACATCATGGCTGACTAAAGAGAACTTGCTTTTGTTGTGATAGTGTTGACTGTGAACTTGTCAAGATCTGAGGTCACTTCTAGGAGACAAGCCTCCAGGCACTTCTTGGAGGAATTATTTAAATTAGGTCAGTTTCTGGACATTCCTGAAAGAGATTATCTAAATTAGGTCGATTGACTTGAAGTTCAACCCCAAAGGAGGGAGGCGTCATTCCCTAGGCTTGGGCCCTGGCCTTCACAAAGAGGGGGAGCTGAGCCTCTGCTTTCCCTGCTCTCTGCTCCCCTGTTCTGACCAGCAGCCTCAAGCTTGTTCTTTCATAGCTTCTTCACTCTGATGGACCCTCCGCCTACAAGCCAAAATAGAGCATTTCCTGCATAAATTGATTTTGTCCGGATATTTTTCTCATAGCAACAGGAAGCACAACTAAGACACCCTTAGCAGCGGGATATCAGAAAGTTCCCATCACTTTGTACATTGCATATTAACTTTCCTTGGACTGGAAGCACTTGGGAGGAGACTCAGGACTACATTCATCTGGGTGAGACACATGTATAAAAAAGGCTTGGTGTGTCAGATGAGTCAATATTAGAAAATGGAGATGATATATTTATTTGTTTAGGAAGAATGGGCTTTTCCTGATTGGCTGGTCTCAAAAGTGCTGAGTTATTGATCATTGCAGCTCCATACAATCGTTCTCCTGTGTTTGGCCAGTTGTTTCCTTTTGAGACAGTGTTTGTTTATATACCTCGGCTGGACTCCAAATCATGATCCTCCTGAACTCTGGAACAGGCCTATACCACCACACCCAGCTTGATTTATATGCTTAAAATCATAAATTCATATGTTTATATGAATTCTCAGACATGAAATGAAGGTCACTGTTTACCCAGCCTCTGACTTTTCTAACAAAGACAGGGCCGATGCCTTTTGTCTGAGAGTCTAGGTCGGCTGGGTAGACTTCTGTTTTGACTTGTACATATCAATCGACCCATAGGTCACTCTCTGGAATTCCCAGCTCATTTTTTTCTTTTTGGGAAAGCAAGAACTTGAAGACACTTATGAAAATCCCATGCTTTCCTCGGTATTTAGAATCTTATTGTCCACAGTTCTAATTTCACATCAACCTTTCTTAAGTGACTTGTCAGGTTTTGTCCTTCTGAAGTATCCAATTTAGTCCTCAGGGAATTAAGAACATTTTCTCAGTTGCATTTCATCAGCACTACATCATGATTAGTCAAATGTAAAATGTATAATGTCTGACGATATCTTGGTTAGTTATAAGCGTGTAGGAGATGGATGGATGGTTCTCGTGTGCTCAGGGAATGAAAGACTGGGCGGCTGCTGATCATTCGGCAACGCTGTCAGTACTCTTTCCTCACTGAGACAAAATACGTGTGGGAAAGATTTTGAAGAAGGAAGATTTGTTTTAACTCATGGCTCCAAAGTTTTCAGTCCTTTGGTTCAACTGGAGAGCAGAGACATGGGGGGCAAAGAAAAGTGGGGACAATCTTTCCTTCCCAGGACTGGTTTCTAGTGATCTGCTTCCTCATTTCCACCACCTGCCAACAATGGCACCAGATGCTAAAACCATCAAGAAATTCATGCACTGAGCCTGGGTGTCAGAGTGCACGTGTCTGGTCATTTCTCAAGGCATGGCTCTACCAGGTGGGAGCTAAACCTCTCACAAATCAGACTTCTTGGAAGATATTTGGATTCAGACCACAGAAAATTCCCCAGAATAGTATCTCATGTGCACCATGGAAAGTTATCTGACCCCAAATGACAGAAAACGCCAAGGCTAATTGGTTTAGTATAATACATGAACAGCATAGTTTTTAAAGGTATCAAGAAACTTACAGTATTAGAAAATGTGTAATCTGGAAAGCAAAAACAATTATCTAAAGGATCCAAAAGAAAGATAGTTATGGCTTAACCGTAGGCTGCTGCCGTTACTATGAGCTAACTCTGAACATAAATTTAACCCTCTGCGTCAGCAAGAAGACCAGACAGCTTCATTAAGCCAACTCTGATAAACTGAACTGATATTTATAAAGTACTGCTATATATGCAAACAGCAAATGATACGTAACAAGCATTTGACAGATTTTTTTTTTATTGTGTTAAAGGTACTACCTACTTGGCTTATAGGAGCAAATTCTATTTTGAAGGCTCAAGCTCCTACGAAGATACGAAATTCTTAAAGGAAATAAATATAAGGCTGGAGAGATGAATCAGTGATTAAGGGTTCTTGCTTTATAAGCCTAAGGACCTGACTTGAAATCCCTGTAGAGACATAAAGAACTGGTGTTACCGTGTGCCTGTAATACCAGCCCAGTGCGAGGCAGAGGACTGCTGCTCACTGGAGAATGCTGGCCTGCAGCATACATCCAGTTTCAAGTGACAGACTGTGTCCTAAGAGAATAAGACAGAAATTGATAGAGTAGATACCCAATAACATCTTCTGACATATGCAAATTCCCAAATCACATGTATGTGCACAGGTACTACCTACACATGCACACAGATATTAACATTCGGGTTCATAACAGTTATAAAGTAGTGACAAAAATAATTTTATGGTCAGGGGTCACCACAATGTGAAGACCCATATTAAAGGGTCACAGCGTTAGGAAGATTAAGAACCACTTCACTACAGAGCAGGACATAGAGAAATGCTGTACAGGTGCCCTTGAAGCTATCGGAAATTACACATTTACCCTTCCTCTTTGGGGGGTCTATGAACTAGGTGTACCCACCTTCCAGAACTTTCCTCATGTCCTCTTCAGTGACCAACCCAGACATACATGTAGACCATGTATCACAAGTGTGGTTATTTTTATTATTACATTATTCTTCATTTAGTTACATTAGAATTTCTGTAGCTCCAGCCTTCAGTAACCCAAAAATCACAGAATATCATGAGGAAGAGCTGAAAAGGAGAAGCAGTAATCTGTTGCTAAAGAAATTGAATTCTGTGCTGTCCATGTTACCTTCCAAAGCTACTGATGACCAAGAATAGGTGGTAATATCCCCATGATCCTCTGTTCTTAGGTGACCCTTGGTAAAAGATTACCATGAGATGTTTTTTTCTCACCATACTCTTCAGTGTTTTAATCTCAATTAAATTCTACCAAAAGAAAGTAGAAACAGTTATGTTACATATGTGTACAGTTTCCTTTGAAAGTAACCATTGAACAGTTTATGGAAATTAACCAATGTGATTAATCACCCACATGTTCCATATCATTTCCGCATGTTGTCTTGTTGCTTTATATGATGGGATTCATTTTCCTATGTGCCACAATGATTTTAATTGTGCTTGTTTTCTTTTTCTCTAACAGAGAGACTGCCACAGTGTTATCTGGAAGTCCACCAAGGTGAGAAGCTGGCTTTTCTTATTTGCCTCATGATTTTTGAAACAATCAAGAGAATAGCACTGTGTCCTCTTTAAGTGGGCTTCTCATTTTCTCATGTTATTGTGCTAAAAGATTCAGCATGAGTCACTGGGTCACATGGAAGGGATATCATCAAGAAGTAATGAGACCTAATGTCTATGAATGATTTTGAGAAATCATTCTCATTCATTTTGTCTTTAGATAGACAGATGATAGATAAATTAAAGAAAGATGGATAGATAGATAGATAGATAGATAGATGATAGGTGGATGGATGATAGATTAGATAGACAATAGATGATAGATAATAGATGATAGATACATATATAGATAGGTGAGAGTAGCTATAAGTGCTGATTCCTCATTAGAATAAAAAAATGGCAATTGGAGACATTTTGTGGGTTTTTTTTCCTTTAATGTACCAATTATTGTATCCAGAGGTTAGCGATTTATAAAGAAAAAGGTTTCCCATAAAGAACCTGAATATACTTTTACTGATATAAATGCATTTGAAGTTCTTATATTTTAAATAAGAAAAAGAAAAAAAGAAAGTCAAAGTGCGGGCATCTCTTTAAAACAGTTTTACTGCACACTGTGTGTCTAGGATCTGGCCTTGGCACAAAATCGTCTGCTCTGTCTTTGAAGGTGCTCAATAATTGTTTTAGAATCAGTTAATATTATATGGGCCATTGGTCGGGATCTGCTGAATGGTTGTTAAAATGATCTCACAAACAGAACAAGGAATACACAATGTGACTCTGGACACCACGAGGGAACGGGAGGTTAAGGGTCAACGCTGCTGGAGGTGGGAGACGCGGCTGAGCAGCTTCCCTTGGACTTTAAGACCACCTTGTAGATTCCTGACTGATATGACCCCCCAAACTAGTTTGGTGTGACCCAAATATTTGTTACTATGTGTGTTCATTCTTTGGATAGCATCTCAAAGAAGCACTCCAAAGGTGTGCCAGGCTGCAGGCTTTGGTTTCTGAGTGTGTTCTGATATATATGTCACTGCTGGGTCTGTTGGCCATCGTCCTTTTTCACTCGGAAAACGTCTGCCATCAAGGGCTGCACATCCCGTCATTTGCAGAGGAGTTGTGTGTGTGTGTCTACTCATGTTTGTGGTGAAGAAGTTAATCCTGAAATAATGGAACGAGGAATGACTTCCAAACTTTTATATTACGGCTAAGACATGAACCACCTCTGTGTTGTCAGAGAAGACCCAAACCAGGCTGTAATCATGCAGATGAAAATTACTCATATGTCTGAAAATCTGCAGAGCCTCCTGAATTCTATTAACTAGTGCTTTATTGTGAATACCAAGCAGCCATTTGCAAATTCCCTAGGAATGATCTTCTGTTGTAGCTGCTTTATTACCCAAGGGACAGAATGCTCTCCTTTTGAGTTTGGTGGGTGGTATTTTGGTAATGAGCCTATTTATTTTTTTTTGTCATGAATTTTTGTTATTCTATTGTTGAATAATGTTGAAAATCAACAGCATGGTGGCGATCTGATTCTATCGGCAACTTGCAGTTATTTTCACGCATGTATGAGAGTATGAGAAATAAGGTTAGCTATTTCTCAATTATGTTTCTAATACAGCCTCAGGTACTCTGTTGGCTTTCTCCAGGGGCAGCTTGGGATATATCCATCGACAAGTATTTCCCTTCCCACATTAGCATAAAATAACATAATTATTTCACAATGATTGTTCCCTTTGGTGTCTAGACTATCTCTTTGGCAAGCGTTTGCTTGCAGGCCCAGTAGAATCCCATCCCTTGTTCAGCTGTCCGCCCGTCTTCAGATTTCTTCAGCCTGTCACTGGAAAATGAGCCCTCTGATACCTGGGTACCATTTACAACAAGGCATCTGTAGTTATTTTGTTTGTTTCTTGGATAATGATTAGTGGAACATGACACTTGGAGTTTTTTATCCTTTTAGTCATAAAAGCATGCTTTTGCTGTGACATCTAAGAGAAATGGAAAATTGCGATCCAGGCAACTGCTACCTAGTGATTCGTGGCTAGGAAGGAAGACAATGGCACTTTATAACATCGTTATGATTCAGTTTCCATTGGCTTTGACTGTCTTGAAATTTTCCATTGGGCTTTTTACAGCTGTTCTAGAGGATGGGGTGAGTGGAATATTTCACATTTAATTGCCTTACATGGTTTTAATTTCAAGTTGCCGGCCACAGGTTGACGATCGTCTGTATAAATGCCCAAATCGCGCAGCACAGATTGTGTCTCGGAAGCCAAGAATGCTTTGAAGTTGAAACAAGATCCATGTGCAAGGTGCTTGAACAAGCATCTGCTTCATTTCCACTGCTAATGATAACCTAAATGTGTTTTTGAATTCTTGCTGTTGCTGAAATTAAAGCTTAGTAATAATATGTCACCAGAAAAATATTAGATTACTTGAGCAACATGCACTCTAAGCAATGTAATTATATTATAAATATTAAAAACCAATGATCTTGTCAAGATTAAAACAAACATTCAAACCAACTCTCTATAATACTCATCTTGAAGAGTTCCGCAAATGGGATGCAAGCTCTCTTCCTAGAACTGTGAAAACAACCATTTTATCTTGCACGTGGCTTTTTGCTTTTATTTTGCATGTAGCAAAAGGCAGTTCAGCAATTTGAATAGTTTTTCTATTACAACCATGGGTGTCTGCCTGTCTCTGTGTGTGTGCATAGTCACACATGTATATGTGGGTAAATGTATATGTAGACTCTAGAGGACAACCTTGGGTGTCATTTGACAGATGCCATCTTTTTTCTTTATTTTAGTGGGGAGAGATATTGTTTCTGTTCTTGTGTTGTGGGCTTCCTTCTTCTTTTTTCTTCTTGTTTTTCCTCTTGTTTTTCTTGTTTTTCTTCTTTTCCTTCTTCTTCTTCTTCTTCTTCTTCTTCTTCTTCTTCTTCTTCTTCTTCTTCTTCTCCTCTTCCTCCTCCTCCTCCTCCTCCTCCTCCTCCTCCTCCTCCTCCTCCTCCTCCCTTCTTCTTCTTCTTCTTCTTCTTCTTCTTCTTCCCTTCCTCCTCCCTCTTTTGCAAGGAGATCTCTCACTGGCTTGAAGCTCTGTAGTTGGTTAGGCTGGCAGCCCTCTTCTTCCCCAGGATCTGCCTATCTTAGCCTTACCAGTGCTAGCATTGCAAGGACACACCACCCTGGCTGGCTTTTTACAATGTTTATTATGTATGTATTTTTATTTTATGTGCACTGGTGTTCTGCCTGCTTATACATGTGTGGGAGGGTGTGAGGTGGAACTGAAGTTACAGACAGTTGTGAGCTGCCATGTAGGTGCTGGGACTTGAACCCAGGTCCTTTGGAAGAACATCCAGTGCTCTTAACTATAGAGCCATCTCTCCAGCCCCAAATCCTGACTTTTTAAGTGACTTATGGGAGTCTAATTCAGGTCCCCATTCTTGCAAGGCAAGCATCTTGCCACTTCTCCACACCTCTAATAATGTTTTCCCAATTCTTCTTCTTCTATTGAAGAGTTTAGGTAGATGTATCATCAATAAAACATGATGATATCCCAATTGTTCAATGGAGTTGAGGTACTAAATTAAGTATAAGCTGAGTTTTAATTTAAATGATGCCTATACAAAAAAAATTTATTTTGGATAACAGAGTAAAACTATATATAAGCCTTACATCAACTCAGGCTTTATTGTTAACATGTGCCATCAGCTGCTGGTTTTGAAAAACAGAGAGGAGACATCAATTCCCTGTTAACAAAGTATGGAAAATAAAGGGATTTAATAGACCATTATAGTAGCTTCTTAAGTACCGCAAGAGAGATCATGAACCGGCTCTTATGCACAGTACCTGCAACTCAGGAACATGAAGTGTAGTCAATGAAACTTAAAATAATTAGGCATGTGAGCCAGCTGCTGTAATCTACTAGATTTCTGCATCAGTCAGTGGAAGTCAGAGCTTAAGATTAACATTATGAAAGGTTCCGTTGTGTAAATATACCACATTTTCTGTATCCATTCCTCCATTGAGGGACATCTAGGTTCTTTCCAGCTTCTGGCTATTATAATTAGGGCTGTTATGAACATAGTGGAGCATGTGTCCTTATTATATGCTGGGGAATCCTCAGGGTATATGCCCAGGAGTGGTATAGCAGGGTCCTCCGGAAGTGTCATGCCCAGTTTTCTGAGGAACTGCCAGACTGATTTCCAGAGTGGTTGTACCAGCTTGCAATCCCACCAGCAGTGGAGGAGTGTTCCTCTTTCTCCACATCCTCACCAACACCTGCGGTCTCCTGAATTTTTAATCTTAGCCATTCTGACTGGTGTCAGGTGAAATCTCAGGGTTTTTTTGATTTGCATTCCCCTAATGACTAATGATGTTGAACATTTCTTAAGGTACTTCTCAGCCATTCAAAGTTCTTCAGGTGAAAATTCTTTGTTTAGCTCTGTACTCAGCAATTAAAAACAATGAATTCATGAAATTTTTAGGCAAATGTTTGGAACTGGAAAATATCATACTAAGTGAGGTAACTCATTCACAAAAGAATACACATGGAATGCAGTCGCTGATAAGTGGATATTAGCCCAGAAGTGCAGAATACCCAAAACACAACCCACATATCAAATCATTCCCAAGAAGAAGGAAAGAGAGAGCCCGGGTCCTGGAAAGGCTTGATGCAGCATTGTAGGGGATTACCAGGACAGAGGAGTGGGGAGGGGGTTGACTGGGGAACTGGTGGAGGGAAGAGGACTTATGGGACTTAGGGGGAGGGGGGAACCAGGAAAGGGAAAATCATTTGGAATGTAAACAAAGAATATAGAAAAAATTTTAAATATGTAAATATCATGGTATAAATTAAACCCACCATGCATACAAAAAAAAATTATGAAAGGTAACAAAAAAAGATGTTTTTTTGCTTTCAAATTTGGCACCTTAGTAATTTTCCCCTTGCATCTTCTATAATGGTGCAGAAATAATATTACCATAACCCCTACCTAGATTTGGCAAGTCCCAGCATCCTCTTCTCTCGGATTCACTACTTAGATCTCAATAAAGCATCAGCGCTTTGGCCTCAGTAATTAGCCTCCATACACCAATGAGATGTTGTGTTGGTGTTTTAGATGTTTCTAAGGCTATTGTGACACTCTCCGTGCTAATTTCTGAGCTCTGGACCAGGCTCTTCATCCCAAGAGGGAATTGACAGCTACTCTTTAGTATGGGTGGCCATGCTAAAGAATGGGGAGATTCAATACATTAGGTGCATCACACGTGTTTTTTCACTTAATGGTATTTTCAGCTTATGTATTATTTATCAGAACACAACCCTCCTCACACGTCAAAAAGAATCCATATAAGCAATAGAAACCCAAGTTCTTGAACCACAGGGACAGAGCATTGTATTAGTGTTTGAGACTCTCTACCAAGAGAATAAAATTGCTTGTCTGGGACGATCAGATCAATATCACTCCCTTGTAGTTTTACATGTAGAGCACTGATTCTCAAGTACTGATACTGGGGTACTGATACTAAGAAATGGATACTAGAGTGTGGCTCCTATGCGGAGAGCTTTGATTTCTGAGGTTTGAAGTGGGCTGTGCCATTTCTCATCACCCATATTTCTGTCATGGATCTGCCTGATCAGGAAGCCACAAGGAAAAAGGATGGAAGCAAAGGGAATTAAGATAAGCTCGGACGGCTCAAGCTGCTACTTGTGGCTCTAGAGGGCTTAAGGCCAGGGCTTTAGTTCTCCATGGAAGCTTTGGTAGCTAACACAAAGTCATACTTCTCATTGTCCTCAAAACAAAATCTATCTCCCTTGAGGCCCATAGAAAGTGATGGATTAATACATTACTTTTCCAGGTCAGCTCCTTATTCAGTTAAGAGTTGATGGGCACACACTTCCTTCCTTCTTCATGATGCCGAGGACACGGCAGTTTCCTCTCCTCTCCTGGGGCCTTCCTCCAGGGTGGTTCTGTATGATGAGCTTTATTAGTTGCTCACTAACTGAGCAAAGGTAAGTTGAATGCTGCCAAGAACAGACCATGTGGGAGAAACCAGATACAACACCAGTTCTTCTCTCTGCTACTTTATCTAGTCGGGGAAGTCCAAGTTAGGCCAGTGCCAGGCACGAGGCTTTGTGTGTCAGAGAAGCAGAAAACCAATCTGCAATGTTTAGCATAAATTACGAACTTGACAACTGGGAAGCAAGCCGCAGGCACACTTGTGAGGGAGCCTCCGGGTGGACGTTAGCCTCTGAGACGGTCTGCGAGGGATTGTCTTGATGAGATTCATTGGTGAGAGAAGGTGTGACCTAATGAGGACAAGATCATCGGTGGGTGGTGGATTCTGGACCACATAGAAGGAGAAAGCAAGCTGAGCCCTAACTCCCATGGAGAATCCACTGTTCGGCCACTGTAAACACTTGCCTTCATCTTCTCCTTTCCTTTCGGAAATGGCCTACTGGCTTTCCTTCATCCTTCCTTCCTTGGAGAACCTGTCCTGAGCACTTGCTCTCAGTAGCTCCTAAGGCACATTTGCCCATGGTCCTACGGCCGTCTTATGTTGTCTGTGCAGCACCTGCCATTCTCTCTGCAGCTGCTGTCCATGGTCACGATATGCTGTCTTCCTCCTCAGAACAGTATCTTCATTTCCTGTCCAGTCTGTTCCACCCTTTGTAAGACCCAGAACAGAACCGGCAATCAAGAAATGCTTGTGGAATTGCTGTGTGAGCCCCCATTTTAGAAACAAGAAAACTGAGATCTAGTCTGTAATGTACTCTTCCTTCCGTCTTCTCTGGGTGCTCTTTCATCTTCTTGTTCTCATCTGCCAAATGATCTTCCACTCATTTTTTTTTTTTTTTTTGGTTATGAACAAGTCATAATCACAAGCAAAGTCTAGCCCAAACCCCAAGTCTATAAACAAGTACTCACTTGAATAAAGCAATGTCATTTCTTTATACACGATCTCAGCCCGGTTTTACAGTGCAGCTTCAAAGTTGATTCACTGTGATAGAGAAGGAATAGCCTAGCAATGTGAAAATATTTCATATTAGTTGCATAGAAGGTTGTCTGACCCCTCTCTTAGATACATTGGCGTGGAGATTGTTTCTATAAGGTTTTCTCTGTCCTGGACAGTTTTATATTCTTTTCGTTATTTCTGAAGTCCCCAGTGATAGCATGAATACTGTCTAATTATGTCACTTTTCCAGGAGACTTTTATACATCTTATACTAAAGAATAAAATATGTTGAGAACCCGTTATTATTGGTGATTTACCCCTAATGCTTAGTACTGTGTAGAACAGAGTAGGCCCTGAGTAAATACTTGCATAAGTGTTTGAGTGTCTGAGTAAGTGGATATTTGAATTAATTAGTGGATGTTTGAGTTAACAAATAAATGTTTCCATTGAGAAAGGAGGTGGATAGGAGCAGAACAAACTCCAGCATTGGGGCAGGTATATGAATTATACCATCTGTCACTCTTCCTTCTGCTTGATACTTCATAACTGTAACACCCAAAGAGTTTCGTCTATTCGTCTGGGAAGTTATTAAGCAAAACTTGAGTCTTCATAAGGTCTCAAGAGGAGTTACTGTTGAGTGTTTGTCAATAGAGAGCCTGCAAGACCAGGCATGAGACTCAGACAAACTTTACTCTCTCTACCATCCCTTGACTATGTTTATTTAGTATATCTGCCTCTAGTTTTCATTTATAAATTTGGAAAACTTCTAATATTCATCGTATAGAGCCAGTCTTAGGAGATGGTCCACATAATGTAGCTAAGTAAGTATCTCGCACACAGCCCATAGCAGATACACGCATTTCTCCAGGATAGCTTTAGCTAGCTGTTTTTGGTAACACTTGATTAGTGTTATTATGTAGGGGTGGCATCATACTGCATTATAAGAAGCGGCCCAGCAAAACAATTTATCACCTGTGCACAGCCTCTATTCCAAATCCTGCCCAGGATTCTGTACGTCTCTGTACTTCACACTGCTTTGACTTGGGACAGTTACAGAACAGTGTTCTGAAGAAGTGGCAAGGGACATATACAGTGCTTATACAGCGCTTGCTTTATTTTTTATAAAGAAATTAAGGTGAAATATTGGGTGAAGTTTGAGATAGAGAGAACAAGAGAATTCATGTCAACTGCTAACCCAGATATCACTTTTCTAATCACGAATGTCATGCCTGATGGTTCAAAGCCAAGTTTACTAAAAGGCTGAGGATATGGCTCGAGGTGTAAAGAACGAGGTGCCCGAGAGGAGGCCTGCGGTTGGAATCGGCAGAGCCTGTGGAAAAGCCAAGCAGATATGGCTGCTACTTAGGATCCCAGCATGGAGGAAGCAGAGGCAAGGTGCCTGGAGAGGGTCAGCCAATGGGCAGCTCGATCTTCAGTTAAGTCATACAGCATCAACAAACAGTGGGGATGGCAAAACCTTGGGTCTTCATACACCCACACATACACATGCAGATATTCATATATTCACACACACACACACACACACACACACACACACACTAAAATAGTAAAACAAAGTATTCTAAGCATTAAATTATGCAGGGTGTGTGTATGTGTGTATATGCGTGTGCATATGTATGTAGCCATTTGCCTCTGTTATAACACATGAAAACAGTGACTGACCAAGGCCGGTACAGTATCCAGACACACCCTGACTTACAATGATTCAACCTAAAATTCTCAGCCTTAGGAGAGCTATCCACTCAGTAGAGACCACACTTTAAATCTAGAATTTTCTTTCCCCGGCTTAGCGATATTGATTCTATTGTTCTCTGTTAATGTCCACAGTAGAAAGAATCCACAGTTCCCAATGAGCCATACGGCCACGGGGCACAGCTGATGTCCTAAGTGTTCTGCATCATCAATGTTCTTTCGGCACACACAGTCAGTGCCTCACATGAGACAGTCAGCACACAGTCAGTGCCTCACATGAGACAGTCTGCACACACAGTCAGTGCCTCACATTGGACAGTCTGCGCTTGATTATAGCACAGGTATTCCATTAGACGGTTTTGCCAATCCGCCTGTTACAAGGGCTATGAGCACGTTTAAGATAAAGCAGAGAAAACTGTGCTATTTAATAGGCTAGGCGTATTTTCCATTGAGAATATTTTGGCTTGTGATGAGCTTATGCGGACGCAACCTGATGGCGGGTCAAGGGGCACCTGGATATGCAAATATTTCTCATCAATCACAGGCAGCTCTATCCAGAACATGGTTTTCATTAATTCTCCAAAGTACCTAAATCAAAACATTTCATTCTTTGTAGGTGTTTTTAAGAGTGTGGTGACGGAATTAAATTACACTTGTTTTTATAATACGGTGTCCTGATGTGTAACACACTATTAAAGAAAGGATCCTTACAAGGAAAACTTCAGAATATCACTAAGCTACTCACTGCCTGACCTATTTAGACTGATCGGATTCTTTTTGTTGTAGACTGCATAATTAAATTTTAAATGGAACATGATAAAGAAATTATACTGGTGATCTCCAGAGATTTCGATACCCTATTTGGCTCTTTATAAGAGTCTAGCAAAGACATACTTTAAAATTTAATAAAGGCCTGCCCTAATTTTTTTCCTTTTAGGTTTTTTCTATTTGTTTTATAATTCAGTGCTCTGTTACCTGATCCATAAGTGTTATCTGAAATAAATGTTGAAAATAAAAATTCTTAAAAGCACACTTATCCCAATTTGAGAATTCCATTATTTGAGGATGGGTGCTTTTGTGTAGCAATTGAACTCTCTTAAGATAAACCCTGCCATGTCCTGAGTTCTGTCACTGTAGAGAATTGGAGTTCTATTTGGCTGTTTGTGGAAGCGTTCATGTCTTCAGCATTTACAGAGCCAAGGGTCTAGAAATGGTTTCTGTCTAAGATACAATTTTACAATTGGAATTTCTTATTTACTATGTAAAAGTTGCAGACCTTGAGAGGATTAAATACACACATACACACACACATGAGAGAGGAGAGGAGAGGAGAGAGAGAGAGAGAGAGAGAGAGAGAGAGAGAGAGAGAGAGAGAGAGAGAGAGAACCTATGGGGAAGCATGCCTCTTAACTTGGGGGTCCTAGGAATTATTTGCAGCCTCTCAGACAAATAATTTTGCTTCACAGATTTTTGTCACTTAGTTTTCATCTGTGTTTAACAAGATACAGTAAAGATAAAATGAAATATGGAAGTAACACTTTATAGAATAAGACACATTCACATGAGGGGAAAGTTTTCCTCTACTGATGGGTTTTACATTTTGCTATACCCCCCACTCCACCTAAAAAGCCAGGAGAGTGTCCCTCCTCAGTTCCTTGCTTTTGATGCCATCTTAAACTTTACTCCCATTGAAACATGACATCGTTAAGCAAGCAAGAGCATATGAAGATCAGCAATGAGTTCTTTCTTGGCTGTAAATAGTTTTAAGCCTTATAAACCCTTCTCAGATTAGGTTTTGTGAATGTTTCTATTATGTATTTTCTTTTTTTTCCTCTCTGTCTATTTTCAGCCTAAACTGTTCATATGCTGTGTCATTTCTGCTTTTCATTAAGGTCATAAGACGCTATATAAAACCCAAGACGATGTAATGACATAGCCAACAGAGAGAATGTAGTTACTACCCAGCCCATCCATCCTTAACTTTGGGCTTGTCACTCAAAAGTGCAAATTTAAAGATGGTTGCTGAGCTGCAGAAAGGACGGTAAAGGGAAACATGAACTGGAGCATGGATGTCCAACGAATAATCAGAATCAACCTTCTTACAAACACAGCATTGGAACCCTCCATCTTCTACATACCCAAGCCAACATCCACAATACGGTGACAACCAGTGGCCTTCGGTTTATTATAGGATGCTAAAACCTCCTCCCAGAGGAAGGAGGAGGAATACCTTGCTTACTGTTTACTCCCCTGATGAGGCTTCTGTGCAGAGTTTTCAATTCAAAAACTAATGTATTGAATGGATAATGAAGATGCTGATTGGCCTAATAAATAGGGAAGCATTAAAATGAAGGTGCTGATATTAGCAATGTCTTGATTTCCTGTTATACCATGAGTACCCATGTGATCTGGCTGCAGAGGATGCAAAGTAAAATGATCTTGTGTTTAAGAGTCAAAATATTAAACTAGAAACTGTTGAACTCTCTAGACAGAGTATAATGGTAAGAGGCCAGTACAATGTCCAGATGCTGGGGATAGATGCAAACGGGGGTGGGGAGGGGGAGGGGAGTTGGGTAAAGGTTGTAGAGTTAAATAAGAAAGAATGACCTTGGGAATATCTATCTACTGTACAGCATGGTGACTATGGTCAATAATAAATAATGCAACACATTTGAAGCTTGCTAAGAGAGAATATTTTAAATGATCTTATTACAAAATATTAGGTAGATAAGATAATGATATGTAACTAATTTATTTAACTATTCTTCAATGCATATATACATCAGAATGTGTTGTAAATTATAAATTATATGTCAATCAAAATAACTAAGTAAATAGGAAGCAAGATTTTCCAAAATTTCAAATTTTTAACTGTAGTAAGAAAAAGAGTGTTCTATCTTGATACAAAGTCTGTCACATTATACATTTAAAGAAGAGTGAAAGTATCAGTTACCATATAAACTGACCAGATTTTATGTTTAGAAGAGAGAGAACACTTATACATGATACCTGAATAAAAAATGAATTGGAGGAGCTTCTACTGAGACAAAAAGTAGTAGCAACAATCCAGAGCTAGAAATGTGGAGAGTTCTGAGATGGAGATTCTCAAGCTGCTTCCACCTAAATGGTTTGTTGAAAGAATAATAAATAACCCAAGTGGAGAAATAGGTACAGGCTTTAGAACTACTGAAGAATTATGCTTGGGATTCATTTGGGTTTTGGTGGTGAGGTATTTGTTGTTTGTTTGTTTGTTTTGAGTGGTTTTTGTTTTCTTTCTGTTTTTGGTTTTGTTTTGTTTTGTTGTCAGCATGCCACAGGCAGCATTTCAACCAGATAAGGATAGAACTCAATAAATGTACAACTAAGGTTAATGTGCGGGTGTTGTGTAAAGTCTACTGCTAAGCGAAGTGCCACCAAACTATGAGCTCCTAGGGAACTAGGAGATGTGTCCATCCTCCTGGCTTTACTGCCTTTCAAACCTATCACAGCCTCCAAGCATATGGGAGGAAAGGACTCAACTATTCATCAGGCTCATGACTAAATGAGAGATACTAATTTTTTAAAAATAGTTCAGGTGAAGAGAATTAATGCATGCACTGATCACCGTAGAAATAAAATAAGCAATGGGTTATTAAAAACATTGGGAAAATAAAAACAAAGTAACTACCTTCTTAAGTTCAAGAGTTAAAAAAAGAAAACATTGCATGAAATTCCTACAATTCTAACCAAAACCAAAGCACTTGTTGGAAATATGGAGCTATAATAAAGATTGTTTTGTATTAAGTTTGGGGTAAAGGGATAAAGTTTGAGGGTCAGTTCTGAATGTCAGATGAGAGTCTATACCATTTAATATTAAAGTATGTTGTGCAGGGTTTATCTAGAGGGTTAGAGGAAGCCATTTTGAATCTCCAGTGACTCTAGAGTTGTTTTTATCATGGGGGATATTTTTCCAAATTAGAAAAAATATACAGATAATTCATTCTGGTGATTTCTCAGGAGAAAAAATGTACACAGACCCTTTAGGGCAGCTCAATAGCTATGTTTTCCATGACATTGATGGATAGTTCTGTGGGTGACACCATTCAAGGAGACTCTTGGCGACAGAGTTGTGTACTTTGCAGATTCCTGATTGGTCTCTCCCAGTTTGGCCTGCACAATCTTGGCTTCTATTATTGTGCCTGGGGTTTCATCTTTTCTGGGTTCTTGCCTACAGCTTTGGCAGGAGAGTGCTCAGTTGAGAAAGTCCTACCTAAGTTCAACTTCCATGAGGCAAGATTCTTTTTTATACCAGAGTAGAGTGACGCTCAAGTGTCACGTGTCTTCGCCGCCAACTTTGTCATCTAGCTCCAAGCTCGCCCAAAGTTTACAAGTATAAAGTTTCTCTAATAGCTCAGCCATTTGTTTGGCAAGAGTTTTGAATAACTTGGAGATACTCAGTAAAGGGAAATGGGTCATGAAGTAGCTAGCAGCTGACGGTGTCTCATCCCGAGGTCCTTATATATATGTGGCCAGTCAGTGTTTGACAGGGATGCATGTGAGGTAAAGGAAACTATGTTTCTGTGTCTAGCATTAACAAAATGAAGGTCACACTTTGTAATTAAAAAGATGAAACCCCACAAAAAGACTAAGCATTAGAAATCAAGACAGAGCCGGTTAGGCTGTCAGGAATTCTCATGACCTAAACCTGTGACTCCAAAGATTTCTTATATTCTTAAGGTGAAGCTACAGGACTATTGGAGGAGGAAAGAATGAGAGACTTGTTATTATCTTTGAAGCAATGTTTACGTGTTAACATGAAGGTATTCACATAGGCAATCCACATATATAACTGATCAAATATTCTCATTTTGTGACTGTTCTCCTTGAACTACCCCACCAGCCTCTTTCATTTTTAGATATTAATTTGAGCATCTACAATTGGAACTCTATAGAGCTACAGTGCATACCTTTTGTGTCTTCTCCTATTCTGCAGATGCTAAGCCTGAAGATCAGGAAAAAGAAAGGAAATCCCCTTCACCACACAACATGGGCTTCCTAGGCCAGATGGTGCTTGTTTTGGTTTTGGTGTGGATGAAGTCCTGTTGCCATTTTAGAGTACACTCTTCAGACAGTAGCATCAAGAACCTCAATAAATGCCAGGTAGTGGTGGCGGTGGCGCACGCCTGTAATCCCTGCACTTGGGAGGCAGAGGCAGGTGGATTTCTGAGTTCGAGGACAGCCTGGTCTACAGAGTGAGTTCCAAGACAGCCAGGGCTACACAGAGAAACCCTGTCTCGAAAAAACAAAAAAAAAAAAAAAAAAAGAACCTCAATAACTACCCATTGACTTATTGGTGCATGCTCCCTTTTAGGTACCCCACTCCCTTACTTGCACGTAGGGACAAAAACTTTATTTCCGGTATTCTCCGCCATAACCATGTCCTTTCTGAATAGAATCGAGGTCTGAAGCAAATATGGATCCTGGCTATTCACAGAGAGGTGCTGCTCAGGTTCTGTTGTGCCTGAGTCTCCTGGGGATGCTGTGTAACTTATGATCTGCCTTATATCCGATTGACTCATTCGGATTGATTTTTCAACAAGAAACAACAAAGGATTGTGGAATCTGACATTGCCAGCCTCTTTTTCTTGTAGAGCCCAAGGTTTTATAAAACTGCTGGCAAAGCTTATGGGGCCATTGAGAACTCCATAAAATCAAGATAATGTTATTGAGACCATGAGAGTTTGGGATACAGTGTCAACCAAGATTTGGCTTTCAAGTCATAATGGGTAACTGTAATTTCTGGAAATAGTGGAAGATTTTATAATAGAAAGTTTTATTTTTTAAAAAATATGAAGTGTGTGTGGGTGTGTGCGCACATGTGTTAATAAGTGTCTACATGCACCGAGAGAGATAGAGAGGAACGAAAAGACAGAGAAAGAACCTATGGATTGACTCTGGTTTAGAAGCTTATTGTTGGCAACTGCCATTTACTGACTAGACAGATGTTAACATTGTCTTTGTTTTATTTATTCCACACAAAGCCCAAAAAGTATTACAGAGGCGATATTACTTCTCTGCTTTTACTTCTATTCCCATCTGTTCTGTCCTCTCTACCAAAGTAAACTGAGGTGTCTTATATAAAGCAATCTAATTTGAAATGACTCGAGAGAGGCAGAGAAAGTGATAGGTAATTCTGCATATTCAGAATTCAATAATAAAAAATAATCACTTTAGTGAAAAGCCAGCTGTTCTTTGTTTTCTAATAGGCATGTGATGCTGATGAGAAATAGCATTCAGGTGAAGTTTACCAAGTGGAATTGGTTTGATTCAGAATATGATACCACTGTGCAGAATAGGAAGTGGTATCTAGGCTTAACAAAAGCTGAGCCGTCCAGACAGCCCAAGGACCCAAATACCATAGGCTTGTCTGCAAATTTAGAAGATTCAAAACTGCTAGTTGCATCACGGGGAAAGTATGGTGTGATAATTCTTTCAGGGACTTTGCTTGTGTTTTCTGTGCCCTTCAAATTTCATTTAGATGAATGCTTTCTAGAGTTTTGGTGTGTGATGATTTGGAAAAATGTTAAAATACCATTGCCAATATGTGAGGCAGCTTAGGCTGAGAAGATTCTAGATTGGAGTTATTTTAGCATTCTGCTGGTGGAGCGACTCGGGCAATTATCGGAATCACATGCTGTAGAGGTCACATTCTATGTCTCCTCCGTGACTTTGTTGGTTCACTCCATCTCCCCAAAGGAGACCATGAGACAGGGATTTCAGTCCAGTGCCACAAGGGAATAGATGGAGTCACGTGTTAGGAGGAGAATAAAGCCAGTGAATTCTGTGGGTGAATGTGTTGCTGCCTGGGTACTGGGACTCTAACTCATGGGAGACTGTGAAATACTGTCCTGTGGAGGAAAGAAAGAGATATATTCATTTGCCTTGCCCCGGCCCTCAGTTTTAAGTCACTCCAGGGTCTTTTGATGTTCTTGTTCTTTGCACAACCCAAACATTTGTTGGACTCAAAAAGTCCTCTCTGAAAAGCAGAGCCTGGGGGTCTGGAGAGATGGCTCCGAGGTTAAGAGCACCGTATGCCCGTGCACAGGACCCAGGTTTGATTCTCAGCATCCATGTGTCAGCTCACAACCATCTCTAATACAAGTTCCAATGACCTCTTCTGGCCTCCAGAGGCACTGCATGCACCTAGCACATGAGTTATATACGCAGGCAGAACACCCCTGTATATATATAAAATAAAAATAAAGGTGAAAAAATAAAATAACAACAAAGAAAAGCAGAGTCTGTAGGCTTCTTGGGGAAGAATCTTCAGACAAAGTTCAAAGAAGGCTAAGGGCATAAAACCAAGACACTATTACTATTGACTTTAAGAGTGTATCTACTACTGGACACTCAGCACCTGTGACACTACCATCTGGGTACAAAATAGATGCATATTTACTCAAGAAAAGCAGAAAGGGGAAGAGAAAGGGAGAAAGAGAGGGAAGAGGATGAAAAAGGGGAATGAATCAAATAATATTTACAAAGCCAGCCTTGAAAACATATTATCCAGCAATAATGATAGATAAAAGTTTAGAGGTAGGTTTTGAAAATGGTATTTCTCTTCTAATTCAGGTCATTAGGCTAATATCAAAGATTACATCTTCCACATTTATTATGTATAAAAAATAGAAGAGAGAGCAGACATGAGAGATCACCAACTCCAACTCTGAGTATAAGCTCTATAGCTACCCAATCTCTCTCTGTCTCTGTCTCTGTCTCTCTCTCTGTGTGAGTGTGTGAGTGTGTGAGTGTGTGTGTGCATACATATGTGTGTGCATTGGTTTATGTATATGAACAACTTCCATAGAGGCCAGAAATTCTTCTCAATCATTTTCTATCTTAGCTTTTGAGACATCTCTCTTGAAACTTGAAACTCATTGATTCAACTACACTGGTTGTACAGCGAGCCTGGGGAATCCACCGCTCTCCATTTCTCTGGTGCTGGGATTAGATGCATACCACATGACAGCTTTTTATGTGAATGTTGGACATCTGATCTTAAGACTTCATGCTTGCACAGCAACCGTTTAACTGACTAAGCCATCTTCCAAACACCACTACCCAATATTTGATAAGATTAACGGTGTATTTGTATTTGATTATTCATGATAGATGAATTTCCAGTGTTCCAGACAGTTCATGATTATTAGTGAGTCCTGGAAAAGCTTGCTTCCTTCTTGGTCATGAGGGAGAAAGAGTTGAGAGGACTGGAACGGGAAGCTTTCAGGTAAGGACAGACATTGTGAGCCAGCTAGACAAAAATGGGAAATTTACCCCAGATTTCACTATCAAGATGTTTAGCATGACACAAATGACTTCATTTATATCCTTATTGTATTTGAAGTTAAAATACAAAAGGCAGGTTATCATACACACTTAAACCCATGGCATAAAACATAGAAATGCTTTTTTTTTTAAAGCATGTGATTGTGAGGTTGCTCTGATAGTTCTCATTATGCTTTTAGACAGTTGTGACCTGAAAGTGAATATCTGGCCAAGCAAGGATTTGAATGTATTTACATGTGAAGTGTATACACATGTATTGCTAGAGGCTCAGAGGATGAGGAGGGGTTACTTCCAGAAATATGTCTGTTTGGGCTTAGTTTCTCTTTTTGCGCATGTTTGTGACAATTATAATTGCCAGGTGCTTGTGAGAATGCCTCTGTATGGATCATATAAAGCCTGAGAAGGCTATTTCTCTGCTGAACACTAGTCTTTAATGATGGCTACCCTGCTAGCTCCTTATCATAGAATCGGTGTTTTTCCCCCATCCTCTCTGCTGGGTCTTTGAGTCATGTGTGCTACAGAAACAGCATTAGAGAAGGAGATTCTTGGGAACGAAGCTCCGAGCAGGCAGAGTTTGGAAGTGCCTGCCAAGGGTTAATAAGTTAGAAGTCGGTATTCCTCGCCAGAAACAAGAACAGAAAGGCCTTGGCAATGAGTGCTGTCTATGTTTTCCTGCAGAAATGAAGAAACACACCAGAGAGACATGAGGGCCGACATAGTCCAGACCGTTAGGTTCCCTGCCCTCAGGGGCCTGATACTGCCTCCCAGGCCCCGTGTCTGTCAGGACCCTGGAAGCTGGTGGCAGGCTGGCTACATGAAGGGTGGGGACTCAACCCACCAGCAGTTGCTTCTTTTGTCTAGCCTCATTTCTATCTCTTCTCGACAATTTCCCCATATTGATTTATTGCTTTAATTTTTGCTTGGCAATGGTGGTAGTTATGATGCAAATTTACCCCAGGAAAACAGGATATTTTGGGAATTCATTAATGCTAACACATTGCACTTGGATCATAGATCCCATCTGCCCAAATCAAACACAGCAAGCAAGCAACGGATACCAAGCAGGAGCAGCCTCCGCTTCCTTAGGACAGTAGGTGTCCAGCGTGAGTACTGTTCTCATCCCAACAGCTCATCCTGGAAACCAGAAGCCGGTGACTTTAGCTAACGCTGTGCTTCTTACCACACTTGAATTTAGCAACATGGTTTTGGTGTTTGCTGTTGTTGTTTGTTTCCTTTTGATTTAGTCCTTCAGAAAAGAATTACCTTGTATGCAATTCTAGAAAGAAATGCTTGAATCAGGCAGAAGGATTGACATGGGTGCTATATTAATTATCTGTAGCAAATTACCCTGAAATCTAGAGGCTTACAGCAACTACCGTGTTGGGGGGCGGGGGGTGGGGGTGGGGGAGGGCGGAAGTTAGAAAAATGGTCATGGATTTTACCTGGAGAGTTGAAACTGCTGTTGTAGTTTTTGGATGGGCCATATCCATCATACAAAAACTTGACCATGAAAAGATAAGCTTTCAGATTCACTGCTGTGATTCTCAGGACATAAGAGTTCTTTAGAGTAAACAAGGTCACAGGTTGTACTTCCTGCCTTTCTGTTGGCTGGGGCCTCCTCTCACTTGCTTTTCCTGTGGGAATCCCCATAGGAAAACTGATTTCTATTGCAGCAAATATAAAAGAGATTCAGAAGAGCCAGAATGATGGAGGTCACATCCTTTGTATAACCTAATCTCATAGCCTCTTGTGACTATCTTTTCTTCATTAGAGAAAGTTGTTAGGACCAACCCATACTCGAAGGAAGGATTATACCGAGGATATAAATATCTGGAGGCAGGGACCATTGGGGAGTAGTTCGGAGGCTATTTACATTGATATGATTCCAAACTAAAATAAGGTAGTTATTTATGCTGCAGTAAGTGCTGTCTTCTAGAATAAATTCTCAATTATTTCTAGTGATGCAGATGAAAATGTTGAGGATTAAAAAAGAAACCACATGGCCACGAAAACATGGCAGTTGGGCTGTCTCTTTGATTGCACACCTTCCGGTGTGTTGAAGAGCAAAGGAGCTGTAGTCATTTAAGTCATTAGCTTTACAAGGCAGGGTCAAGGCCTGCCTGAGATGCAGATGGAGTTCTAAGCTAGCCGTCGCTATAGAGGGAATCTTTGTCAGAAACAAACCAAGACAAACCAAAACAAAACCCCCAAACCAAGCTAATTAATTAATTTAAAATGATAAATTAAGAGATTGGAGAGAGGCCCTGGCAGGAAAGAACCCGTCGATTTTGCAGAGAACCAGGGTTTGTTCCCAGTACCCACATGGTGGTTTACAGCCATCTGTGAGTCCAGTTCCGAGGCACCCGATGTCCTCTTCTGAACTCCAAGGACACAAGGCACACATGGGGTACATAGACGTATGCACGAGCAAAACACTCACGCACATAAAATAAACGTAAATATCCTTAACAGATACATTATGGAGGGATGGTGTGTGTGTGTGTGTGTGTGTGTGTGTGTGTGTGTGTGTGTTTAGGGATCTGGGGGTGTGAATAAGTCTCCTGGAAAGTCAGCCTAAGGATGGGCTACAGCAGTAATGAAGAATCAACAAGACTGGGCTGCTACTAACTGGTCTGATACCTAGTAGAGAAAGCAAGGCTGATGAGCAGAGGCTAGAAGGGTAAACAGCCTCCTGGCTAGTCACACCACAAGAGAGTATAGAGTCTTGTGTGTAGCAAAGACCCCACAAGCAGGTAAAAAACAAGCAAAGGAGCAAACAAAACCAGAGGGAATACGGCATAGAATGGAGGGAGGGAGGGAGGGAGGGAGGGAGAGAGGGAGAGAGAGAGAGAGAGAGAGAGAGAGAGAGAGAGAGAGAGAGAGAGAGAGAAACTGGCCAGTAAAGATTCTCCAATGGAGAATCCTTGGACCGCAGGGGAAAGACAGACCTTGTATTGTAGCACAGAACTGAATATACCTTTTCTTGGGCCAAGGAAGATCATCAGAAGACAGGAATACAAGAGAAGGAAGAAAGCTGTAAATATGCACCTAGAAACTGTTCTCTGTGGACTAGCATTTTGTCAGAGAAACAAGAAGCCCGCCCTGCCCACAGTCCTTCAGCTGGTCCGAACAAGAGGAACGCACAGCTGAGGCTGCCGTTATGCCAGTGTTTGCCGCGCTGTGATCCAGACTTAGTTGGCTAGTGTTGGTGGCCAGAGACGGTTACCAAGAAGGTCGCTGGGGACAAGTGGGTGTGACCAGAGCTCGGGGAGCCCTTCCTGGTTGTGTATGTGAGGGAGGAGCGGTGCCGAGGTGGCCCTGGCACTGGAGCCCTAGGTGTTGCTGGCTCTACACAGCTATCAATCATCCCTGAGGAAGGGACAGAGAGTCTGTCAGCAGCTGCTCCAGGACAGAAGTAGAGAGAAAGTGGCAGTTAACGATGTTGACAAATTTCTAACTGGGCTATTACAGTCTGTTAATGTGGCTTCTCAAACAATGTTTCTTTCTTCCATCTTTCCCCCTGCTGCTTTGATTGAGAAAACCATAGCGACAGAAAGTACAAGACTTATGCCATTCCTCTAGCAGGGCATGGGTGTAGGCAGGGAAGCCCCCTTGGGGAGGAATTTACCTTTTAAAATTAGCCCTGCGCAGGTGCTCTGGAACTGGCACGTAGCTGTGAGAGCGTGGGGGTGGCATTCCTGAAGGAAAAGGTTAGGCAGATTAACAACATTGCTGAAAATGCTGCCATCCTGGCTCTGTCATTAAAACAGGTGGCTGTCATTATGGCTGCTCTCTCATAATGGGAGGATAATACAGGCTGAGAGGGATTTATACGGGCCCCAGGAAGATGGGATCGTAGGCGCTCGCGAGCACACACACACACACACATACACACACACACACATGCACACACATACACACATACATACACACATACATACACACACACATACACACACACACACACACACACACACACACAAAGTAAACTAAAAAGGAAACAAGTCGTAAAGAGGGCATTTGGGGGAGGGGGTCTCTCTCTTACCTCAGGACCCCAAGCTCATCAATAGCACAGACTGTGTCACTATATTGAGAGGATTACCTCACCAACAGAGACTTGAGGTTTTTATTCAGGTCTATCCAAGGATTCTTTGGAAGGATCTTTGTGCTTTTGCCTCTCTGTACACTTTCCTTTATATGAGGGAGTAGTAAATATAAAATGTATTGTGTACATCAAAACATATTCCTGACTCTCTCCAAATGCTGTCATATGCTCAGCAGACCACTAAATCAAGAGGTGGTTCCAACGGACAATAAGACCAGAGGTGGTTTCTTTGCTGTGTGGGGGTACTGACAGATCTACGTACCTCACGGTTTACACTGACTCCTTTTTTTCTGATGGTGGGGTGGTCTGGGGGGGGATGGAAACCACAACCTCCATCATGGTAGGCAAACATTCTACTGTAGAGTCAGACCCTCGTGTATCTTGTTTTTCTTAAAGAGATTATACAAAAGCTTGTGAATCATTTGCATAGCATATTAATTTCTTGAATTATTGCCAGATACTACTTTAAGCATCTTACAAATACTCACCACTCTGAAGGTAAGTCAATTTACCACATCCACTTAGAGACAAATTATAGGAAGGCTATGTCTCAGTCACCGTTCGATTGCTGTGAAGAGACACCAGGACCACAGCCACTCTTATGAAAGAAAGCATTAAAATGGGGCTGGCTTACAACTTCAGAGGTTTCATCCATTGTCAGCATGGTGAGAAGCATGGCAGCGTACAAGCAGACAAGACGTTGGAGGAGTGGCTGCAAGTCCTGTATCTGGATTCATAGGCAGCAGGAAGAGAGAGGCTCTGGGCTCGGAATGGGCTTTTTGAAGCCTCAAAACCTGTCTCCGGGGATACACTTCCTCCAGCAAACCCATATCTTCTAGCCCTCTCAAACAGTGACACCTCCTAGTGATCAAGTATTCAACTCTATGTGCCTGTGGGGGCCATTCTCATGCAAACCACCACACCTATACGCTCCTCCACCTGCATGTGCAGTCAGGCTCGGGTTGCACAGCATCAGTCTTCCTCCAGCAACAGGACCTTCAGTGTTCCGGTTCCGCAGCCACAGCATATATATTCGGACCTATTTTAAGTTTAACAGGCAGGTTCTGGAGAGAACAAGTGTCTTAGTTAGATCACTCTTGCTATGATGAAACACCATGACCCAAAGCATCTTGTGGGCTGGATGTGGTTCACATACAGTTCCATATAACAGTTCATTATCAAAGGCAGCGAGGGCAGGGACTCACTCAGGGCAGGGACGTGGAGGCAGGAGCTGATGCAGAGGCCCTGTAGGGTGCTCCTGTGTGGTTGTCCCTCACAGCTTGCTCTCTCTCACGGTGGCATCTTCTCAACTGGGGCTCCCTCCTCCCTGACGACTCCAGCCCATGTAGAAATGAAAACTAGCCAGGACAACATGTCTTGAAATCTCAGCCGTGCAAGCAGTTGATCAGCGAGATAGAGCTGTGCTTGTGCTAGGGTGACCGGGTATTCTCTGTTTGCATGAGGCCTCTGTAAAATGGGCAGCCCTCATCGAAGTCAGGCCTGGAGAGCCTGGCTCTGCTTGCTGTGTGAACAGTCTGAGGACGCAAGGTAAGCCTTTAAATCCACTAGAAAATGCACACGCTCGCTCTCAAACATAGAAACATGAAGGACCAACACAAGGATCCAGGCATGCTCACACACTCTCTCCGGCTCCTCCCTTGCAGGTGACATAAATCCCCGCCTCTACTTGCAAAACTTCAAGATGGTTCTTTCCTCATCACGAATATTTTTTTTTCTCTCTCTCTTTCTCTCCTGGAGATTTACAGCTGATTGGGCACAGATGGGAGGCAGGGCTAATCTCCCCTCCCCATTTCTGTTCAGCATTTGACACAAGACATGAATAGCATGTTTGCCTTACAAGGCAGAGCCAGATTGCCAAGTAATTACCTTGATTTACAATGGCAGGAGTGGAAGGTAGCACAAAACACCATTTTAACTGATGCCGTTCAGCCCAGTCCTCCCATAATTTGTAAATTATCTCCTGTCGTGTTGGATGCCCAACACGCATAGCGATGGGAAGAATCGTGTCCAATTCCCGCTGCATCTACATGCCTAGGACAGTGCCTGGTTCCGATGTTTAAAGAGGAAAGTAAAGAAGCTGATGCATAAATGGACCTATTGCATATTACCTTTAAGATACTTTAAAAAAAAAAAAAAAGACTTCACATTTCTGCTTCTCAAGGTCACAGGTACCGTACTAGAACAAATGTCCAAATCCAGCCACAGGCACATAAGAAAGATGTGGCATTTTAGAGGAGCCTTCATAAAGACAGAGATGAGGAAAGATGGTAGCAGGTCAGTGGGGTTCACAGGAGCCGGAGCCCGAACGGATGCCTGGAATGTAGTCATCACATCCTGGGAGTGGGAGATGAGCACAGCACACGTGGGGATGAGGGAGCTGGATACAGATTTTCTGGATGATGGGATGCTGCACGTGGTACCTGAACATGGCTCACCGGGCAAAGAAGAAGACAGGAAGGAGGGTTTGAGATCAAAATTTGTCTTTGGTCATGTCAAGATCATAATACTAGTAGGGATAGACACCGGGAGGAAGATGGAGTTATCTAGGTGAAAAGCAATTTAAGCAAAGACAGTAGCAGTAGAACCAGAAAACCAAAAATATTGACCCAGAGTCACTGTTTTAAAAATCAGAATTATTTTGGATAGAAGAGAAAAATCAGGGGAGGGGTAGCATTATGTAATGCAGCTGGGGTGATTAGTGGTCAAGGAAGAGGGTAAAAAATCGGGAGCCAGAGAGATGACACAGTGGGTAAAAGTGCCTGCCACACAAGCACTGGGACCTGAGCTCAGATCACGTTAGCTTTGAAAAGCTGTTCACTGGGCACAACCACGCCTGTAACACCAGCCTTGGCAGGCAAAAACAAGAGGGTTGCTAGGGTTTGCTGGATTCCAACATCGATCTGGTTCAGTAAGAGGCTCTGTCTCAAAAAACAGACAAACTAAAAAAAAAAACAAAACCAAGATGCAGAGACTGGAAGACTCAACATCCTTTAATGGCCTCTTGTCAAGCATATGCATGCAGATACACTTGTACATACATACATGAATACACCATACACACATACATACACATAACAATAAATAATAATAATAATAATAATAATAATAATAATAATAAATAGGAATAAACAAAGAACAGCTTAAAGCAGTGGTTCTCAACCTGTGGGTTACAACCCCAGGGGAATGGGTGTCACGTATCAGCTATCCTGTTTATCAGAGATTTACATTATGATTCATAGCAGTAGTAGATTTATAGTTATGAAGTGGCAATGAAATAATTTAATAGTTGGGGGTCATCACAACATGAGGAACTGTATTAAAGGGTCACAACATTAGGAAGATTGCAAACCCCTGGCCTAGAAGAAAATCTGGTGTGAGCAGAAAGCTATAGAACTGAGTTTTGTGGGACAGGAAATGGGAAGTAGAAGTTACCCTCCCAAAACTGGAGTTACAGACTCCCAAGTTCTCTCCAGAAAAGTAACCACTGAAGAAGGGAGAATGAGTCACAGCCCTGAGGGAAAAGCAGTGTGGTGAGCTCTGTGAGAACATCTCACAAGACGAAGGACAGCCATCATTAGGTTTTGTAAGCACAAGACACCAATGGCTAGAAACCTCTATTTCCTCCTCAGTAAGCAGAATGTACCCGCACCCTCTCCAGCATGTCCGCAGGGCACAGGATGGATTCTGCTCCAGCCCTTAGGCACATCCACACAGAGTACATTCAGGATGACTTCTCTCTGTTCAGAAGTAGTTTCTAGATGGCCAGAATTTCTCTCAGTCTGTTCCCAACACAGGTCAGGAGAATAATGTTTTTAATATAAAAATCAGACCTTGTCACTTGTCCCCCTCACAAAGCCCGGAGTAACAGCCTGAGCCCTGTGCAGTCTATCCAGGAAGCTCACTGCCCTCCTGGCCAGTTTCTTACAGTGCTCCACACAGGATCCTCATTTCTCTCTCTGCCTTTGGGAACTTCCAGGATCGTCTCTTTGCTCCGCCCCTTTCCCAGTACAGCTTCCAGGGACACCCCTACTAAAATCATCACTTCAGCTTCAACCCTACCCAGTCCTCCTTCCCCAGTCCCCCGCCTGATCGATCGTGACTCTGCACTGTACTCCTTCGGGTAAACCTTTGCCTTTCCTGTTTCTCAAAAGCGTGGTCTTGGGTTAACTACTTTAATCTCTTCATGACTTTGCTTTTCTCATCCATTAAATGGGAGTATAATAAGATTGTAGCTAGGATTAAGTCCTCATGCACAAAGTAGAATTCTGTGTGAGACGTTTGTTCTTGGGAACGGTTTTCATTGTTTGCTGGTTTGTTTGTTTGTTTGTTTCTCACAGTGTTTAGCATTGCTGGGTGTGTTATTTATCAGTTTCCTGGCATGAGTCTGTTTCTAATGGATTTGCAGCTTCCCTATTGGGTTTGTTTTTTATTTCATTACTTTGTTCACCGCTAAGTCTAAATGGGTATACAGAAAGGCAAACAGTATTGGTGAAATAAAAACACTGACAACATTTTTCTCTGTTCCTGCATTGTGTCTTTCTGTCTTGGTATTACGAAGAATAGAAGTCATACACTCGCCGATATAAGTCATGGGTGTGGTTCCTTCAATCCGTGACTATCCCAGTGCCAAAGGTCCTAGGTCTATGAAAATGACAGCATCTTTTCTACTCACTCTGTCCCTCGAGTCATCCTCCATTGCCCTAGCCCATGCACTGGGCTTTCCCTCTGTCCCCACACCCATTCTGGGTCAGGGGATCCGGGTAGATAAAATCCTTCAAGGCCTGCCCTGACTTTGACCTACACACCCTACCACACTAGTAGACAGCCAGCCTCCCATGGCTTACCCTTGGTCTCTCTCATTAGGGATGTCAGTCTCTGTAAGGTCCCAGAACAATGTCAGTATCTCTACTGTGAAGGCCCAGGACAGCACAAGAAGCTAATATTCTGCTCTGTCTTAATTCCAAGAACAAATCCCATTTCACTCTAACTAGCACATGACTAACAAGGTATCATTCCAAACTTGAAATCATTAAACTTCTCCAAAATTGTCATGATTAAGACTTCAAAGGCACTGGATTTTGATATCAGATTCTAAAGTGTTGGTATAGTATACAGTTCTTTCTCATTGGTCCATTTGACACTAAGCTGCCTCTAATCCGCTCAGAAGTTCCTTTTGGGTAAACCAGTTCTGATACTTTGGCTATCTGAACTGCTAACTTTCCAAATGCTGTATCTCCACACTTTACGCTCTCACCCATGGCCAAGGAAGCAGTGGATCCTGTCCATTCAATCCTCTGTGGATATGGCCTCCCCAAGCCAGGATCAAGTTGTAGGTGGGCCAACAGTTACCTTTAATAGTAACCTCTGAACATTCATATCTCTGTTACTTCTCTTGAGTTATGGCATGGGCCTGAGAACACAGCAAAATAATCTGTGGATCTGCAATTCTCTTAGTATCTTCACAATCCAGGGACATGACATAGAATTAATATATACCACAAAGATAGATTCAAGTGCCATCCTTTGGGATAATCTATTACATTAAGGAACTGGTTTTTATGTTCTCCTAAAGCCTTTCTAATATGTTTTGTCAGAAGACTCTAGTATTTGCCAATCATACACTGCACAAGCCCCCTCTCCCTTAGAAGCTAAGAGATGGCATGGGACAGGGTGTATACTGAAACGTTCCCTTAAAGTAGAAAGGATGCCACACCGAGAGAGATGCTGTTTCCTTCTTCTATGTCCACTCCTAAAACAACAGCACAGCCATACCTCCCCGCTAGCCACAGTGGACTACGTTTACTGCTGAGGGCCTCACCAGTGGCCCACCAGTGGGGTGAGCTGCAAACGGCTTCTCTTTCCATTGCTCTCAGCTTCTACCTGGCTATAGGTGAAGGTATCCATGGCATTCAGATATGCAGATAAAAAGACACTGACTTGGTACTGGCCACATGCGCTCCACACCTAGAAGGACTTTAAATCGAAATGGATCCCGGATCCTAGACCACAGCCGCACTGAAGTCTGCTTTTCTTAATTCCAAAATTGAAGTTCTCTGAATTTTATCAGAAGGCTATGTCTTATCATCCATACAACTAGAAGGCAGACAACATAACACAGGGAAGAACTGGTGCAAGTCACTTTCCTGCTGACACCCACGCTCACTCACATCCCCGCAGGCAGTTTGGGGCAAGAGCCTGATCCTGTTGAGATAGGAAATTCAAGTTCCCCAGGATGATAGAGCTTGCTGGTTTTGTGCTCAAAGATCTGTCTCCTTTCTGACCTTAGATTTCTTGGACATCATCTCTCATTCCCTTGACCATGCAGGGGACCATATGCCATCATGCCCGCCTCCCCCCTCCTTGCTGAGTTTAGCTTCTGGCAACAGGAGGAGAGTCACAGGAGGGCTGGACATTGGTTCACAGGATCTGTGTGGGCCTCCATTTTCATCTGTGTCCTTGAAGAAAGGTAGAAATCTGGCATTGGGGAAAGCCAGGATACAAGCTGTAGTTTAGAGCGTGTCCGGGAGCAGGTTGCTAGAGCCCCAGGAAACTATACTAGGAGAAAATGAATATCTGTCTGAGGACAGATGCTTCAATGGGAAGAGGGCCACTATAAGAGAATCACCTTCTCCTGTGAAGAATCATTGTCTCAGGGGCTGAGGAATGGCTCTTCTGGTAAGGCATTTGCTGCACGAGCATGCAGAGTTCAATAACCCACATCAAAAGGCAGGCATGGTGGTACATGGCTGACCCTAGAGATAGAGGGGAAGACACAGGCAGAGCCCTGTTGCTGTGCTTGCCAGAGAGCCAGCCTAGCTGAACTGGTGAGCTTCAAGTCAGATGGGAGATCCTAACTAGTGTACAATAAGGTTGGGAGCGACTGAGAAAGGCGCTCACTATTGATCTCTAGACTCCATATCCAGGCACATATATGTGCATATACATGCACACACACACATACACATGAACATACACACATGTATACACACATCCATACATCCCTTGAAAACACACACACACACACAAACACACACACACACACACACACACACACACATACAAAAGCTATGTCTGAGCAAATACAGCCAGAAGCTTAACTTAGTGAGGATTCCAGATGGAGACCTGGGTGGCAAAAAGGTCTTAAGAATATTTGCAATTCAAGAACAGACAATACAGTTCTTGATATTCTGTGCATATGGGTAGTGGGTGTAATTTCTTCATGACACATTACTGGTGGACTGCCCCACTGAGGGCAGGCTAGAAGACCTAAAGAAATTCCGGGGTTTCATAAGAAGTACACGAAGGAGGATCATATCACTAGGTCCCCACCGTAGCTTCTTGCCAGTGGAGATTGGGTATCATGAGTTGACTTGGCAGTTTTGCACACCTGACGGACTCTCGTGGCTGTTTATATTGCCTCAGGTCATAAGTGCAAACTCTGAAAGTTCTGTTGCAGTGTCTAGGATGGAACCGCATCAGCTACCAACACCTATTAAAATATCTGCCGCTAAATAAACGCCTCTTAGAAACACTTGACATGTGTAGCATCCTGAAACAGAGGTGTATGCTAAACAGCATAGACTTTTTTTTTCTTTATAGAAAGCTCTTGGTAAAATCAGTGTCAATAGAAGGTCAAGTGTGGTCTGTATACAGCAAGACTTGGTCTTCTCATGACAGTCATGTGGTAACTTAGAAAAACAGATGCTTTACCATTTATGACCTGTTCTGTTTCATGTTCTACTGTTTGCCTATAAAGATGGTGTCTATACTAGTCAGCTGTTGGAGCTGGAGATGTGGTTCAGTTGGGAGAGTACATGTTTACTATGCATGAGACCCTGGGTTCAATGCTAGTGCCACATAAACAGTCATGGTAATATATGCCTGTAACCCCAGCACTCTGGAGTTGAAAGCAGGAAGACCCGAGGTCAAGACTCTCCCTTGGCTGAAAGTATAAAATAAGTTTCCAAGGCCATAAGAATGAATTCTTCAGGCCTACTGGGAACTCACCCATAACACCATCCTCTCTTTTTGTAGTATACACTATAAATCAATAGTAATCATCATCATCATCACCATCATCATCATCATCATCATCATCATCATCATCATCAAAGGAGAAGAGTGACTGGGCGACAGAAAGCCCTCATGCTGTTGCTCTCCTCCATAGACAGATTTTGAAGATTGGAAACCACCCAAACCCTCCACAATTCAATTGTCTTGTACTCAAGTTTCACATGCTCTTATGGTCTCTTCTAGAAGCAGCCAAATGATTCTTGGGCCAACAGGAAAGAAAAGGGCAGTGCTTTTCCAGTTAAATCAAACTCTGGTCACCTTGAAAGTAGAGAAAAATCAATAATTTCCCACCAAACTCCCATCTCTTTATCGGTCCAGTAGCAGAGATATAACAGATGTTTCGCCAAGTCAACTAACCAGGCCAATGGCCAAAACTCATTCAATGTCAGGAGACATTGTAGATGCCAGCCCCCAAACGCCCTGCTCTTTTGACATGGCAGCTTTTCTCAGTCTCTGAATGCTGAGCTCATGGGGCCTATGGATTGCCCACAAGGCACCTTTGGCTCCCTGAACCAGGAAAGGCACAGATGTGAAAACGAGGTACACATGGTCCTGTGCATCCACACAGTGCCTGGGCCCTGCAGGGGATGTGGCTACCCAAGTCAAGAGCGCAGAGTCTCTGTACAAGCATTCACGGAGAAGAAAATCTTTGGAAAATTTCACATGTCACAAAGTAGCAACAGGCTATTACTATGCCAGAATTGCTGTCTTGGTTTTATGGTCTGTTAAAAAGCCGTGTCATAACAAACTCTTAACCCTTCCCCATTGAAGTTCTGGGCCTATTATGCACTTTTCTCATCATAGTTGCGTGATCTCTCCCAACTCTGAAAAGAACGAAGCTCCCAACCCTTAGAAAAATTAGGTGTTGGAACGGGCCTCTGAGACATAGCTTCAGTGATGCACGACTTGGTAGCTGGAGCCTCTTGAGGTAGAAATCATGAAATGAGAAGGTGGCGAGCAGGCTTGGGATGACAGCAATAAAGACTCAGGAGGGATAGTCAGCAGAGAATAAACTCAGAAGTGGCTCTGTGGGGAGTTTCAGAGCCTCTGAGTATTGTTCCCAGCAAGCATCTTGACATCTGTCTATTGCCACATCTGTGTATCTGTCTGTATCTACTTCTACGGAAGCAGCGAACATAAGATGGTTCAGGAAAGGGAGAGAGGGTGTTATAGTTATTTAAGTGGCTATTTTAAAGCTATATTTAACCAGACATTTGTACAAAGTAATTATGGCCCATGGCTTTATGGGAGACGAGAACAGTTGAAAAAAATTAGGCAAAGATAGAGCAGATAAACGATGCCTGGATCCTTGCTTACCATTTGCCTCATGTGTAATTAATTCTCTTCCTCTTTCCCGTGGTTACGCTCCCAGAATTGTCTCTACACTTGTAAAGGGCTCAGGTTTGGTAGTGGTATAAGAGGCGGCTAGATACAAACAGATTGGGGAGCTGGTCCAGAAGCCTGCATAATAGCAGGAGCACAGCCATAAAAATGCCATCACCCTCACGCTGCAGGAAGATAAAGCGCGATGCTCATCGCGGATGAATGCTTCGTCTCGTTCTGTCCTCGGGCCGCAATCAATTGTACATCATTAACAAGACACAAAATCTTTACTAATTAGCTTTTATGATTATATTGTTATTGCGTTGGGGCTTTCCAAGCATTGGAAATCGAGGAGATAGGATGCCCAGAAAAGAGCCCTGTGCAAAGGGGAGGGAGGACCAGGAGCCCACCGGCCCTGTCATCATCAGGCATTTTCAATCCATTCCCATCTGTAATTTTCAGTTCGATTCGCTGTTAAGATTAATATTTTAGTAAGAGACTGACAACTGTTAGAGGGGAGAGAGAAGAATATCGAGTGTGCTTTCTCACCAGACAGAAGTCAGCTGTGCGAGTGATCTAACAAGAATAATTATTCATTTTCTCTTTGCTCAAAATCTTCAAGGCTATTTATAATCCTCCATAGCTTTGTTACATGTTGCTCTTCTTAAGATATGAGAAAATAAAAATTCTCCTAATTAGGAAGATATATCTTTACTCCAGCATATATATATATATATATATATATCGAATAGATCAAAGATTTAATTTAATAATGTAAAATAATAAATTTACTGATAAATATCCATGAGAAGATTCATTTGTTACATCTGAATAAGAAGGGTAATTTTAAATTATCATACAAAACTCTAGCACCTTAGAAGAAAAATTAGGTAAATTCGATGATATTATTTTTTAAAAAACGCATGGTAGAGTGGCCTATTCAAAGCAAAACTCCCATTAATAAAGTTTTAAAATACATGGAAAAATTTTGCAATTCATATCATCATCCAAGGCCAAACAAGCAAAGAGTTGCTATAAATCAAAATGACAATGTCCAACACACCTGAAGCTAAAGAAAGAAAAGGCTGTGAATGGCCATTTCCTAGAAAAGGGTATTCACATTTTTCTAGAGTGGGTAGAAATATGCCTAACACTGCTCATAATAATTAAGCAATGTTGAGATACCACATTTTGGTTATCAGGTTGGAAAAGGTCAGAAAATCTGATGACAAATTGTGTTATTCTGGGGTGAGAAACAGACCGTCCCCCACAGCTGAAGGGGCTGTAAATTGGTACAAACTGAAGAGAGAGATTCGGCAAAATGGCAAATGTGTGGCCCTTCTGACTCAGCGATTCCACCTCTAGGAATTTACCCTCCAAACACACTGTGAAAGGCTCACTTTAAAAAATCACTCATTCCTGCATTGTTTGTGGAAAACCAGCGCTAGAAAACAACCTGACTCTTCCTCCATAGGGGACTAGTTTTGAGTTATGAGAGCAATTCCGTGGAACAGAATGATTCTACAAAGTAAAAATGAGATTGTTCCTCATGCACAGATCTGGAAAAAAAAAAATTCCCCGAGATGTACTGTGAGTGAAAAATAAAACAATATATAATGCAAACATGCTGTATCTTCTGTTCAAAGGGGAGAGAAAATCACATACACATGTATTTGTTGTTGTTTTAAAAAGATAAATCACGATCCACAGTTCTTAGCGGACGGAGGGCTTGTTTCAAAAGCTCCAAACAGCCCGACACTTCTGTTTCTATGATTCTTTTACTGGGCCAAGCAATCTCTATAATGATACTTACACATTTTTTTTTTTAAGTATCTTGTATTGACTGCCTGCCAGAGCTTTAAATTTGTCACCATTGATCTCTCTCTCTCTCTCTCTCTCTCTCTCTCTCTCTCTCTCTCTCTCTCTCGTGTGTGTGTGTGTGTGTGTGTGTGTGTGTGTGCTTGCTCTCAGTCTCTCGCTCTCGCTTTCTTTCACGCTCTCTCTCACTCTCTCGCTCTACCCCACAACAGAACTGCCAGGATGATGGTTTTTCTCTCCATTTTACAATGAGAATGTTGAGGTTGACGGAGGCAGAGTGTCAGTCGAGGCCCCACAGCTGACAAGTGGCAGAGGGAGTGTTTGAAACCGGTTCATCTGGCTCTAAAGTTTGTATGCAAGAGTGCCCCGTCTGCCTAGGCGAGGGGTGTGGGAGCATACTCCCGTGAACTGAGTTTTTACCTCCAGCTATGCAAGACTGCCCCCAGATTTTATAGCTTCAGATCATTAGAATCGGAGCCGCCAGGACGGTCGGAGCTCTTGCCTGCCGGGTACTCAGCACTCCTAGGATGGACCTTAGATTCATCGTTGGATGAATCAGTTCAGAAGCATAGTAAGACAACGACAATAAAAACGGCAGAGATTAGCAATTCATTTAATTGACCCTGACTATGTAGAGTACCCTCTCGTGTGCTTCCAATATCACCGTTTCATAGTTCCAAAAGGCAAAGCTCTGATAAAGAAGTGAAATCGCTACTTAGCCTGTACTGGAGGTGGATGGCTCAGTTCTAAGCTGTGTGGTCCCCCTGCCTCCAACACTCTTATCCACGGTACTGTACTCTCAGCCATGTACGGTAACTGTAATTCCAATAGTAAAGTCAGAAGCCAACCCTGGACTACTGATTGTGGGGACATTCTTCGCCTAGGTGGCTGAGGTCACACAGCTCACACAAGGCAGAAAGTGGCAAAGCCTGCTTTCAGGCCCCCTGTGCATGTCTCAGTGGTTTCAGTGTTGAGCCGAGTTCCCCCTGCTTCCTTCGAGGTCCCCCACCACAAATAAAGTCACCTCTTGGCATTGTCTAGACCTAAGTCAGGGGTGATTACTCTAGAAAGACATGGGAAAGAAAGGACAGCTGAGAATCCGTTTGCCCCGGCTTTTTAAGCTGTCTCATTGGCTGGACTGGCTCCCAGATGTTTTGATAGCAGCACCCTTCTTCCTTTTCCCTCCGTGTTTGATGGAGAGCTTACAAACCATCGATGCCATCTATGTTCCTTTATCACAGCCACAGAACTTGCCTTAAGAAGAAGTGGGAGGAAGAAGGATGGAAGCTTGCGGTCTCCCTACTCTAGAGAAACCCATTATCAAGGTGTGAGTCCTTTAAAACTCTTCTCGAGAGAAGGCGTCTCCCAGGTGCTAGTACAGAATCCTCCAGGCCCCATGCTAGCTTATAGATCTCTCTTGGGGGAAGTTACCTTTTCTTGGGTAACAGCTGCCAAGCGGTCAAGAGGGTGTGCCCTTCAGAGGAGCTCAGACTTGGAGCATACATCTCTTCCCCCTGCATATGTGGCCTGAAGCCCGGTTATTGACTTCCATGAGCCTTGCTGCTAACTTCTTCTTCTCCATCCTGTTGAATGCTCTGTGCTGGATGGGTCTTTCTTTCTTTCTTTTCTTTCTTTCTTTCTTTCTTTCTTTCTTTCTTTCTTTTTTTTTTTTTTTTTTTTTTTTGAGACAGGGTTTCTCTGTGTAGCCCTCTGGCTGTCCTGGAACTCACTCTGTAGACCACGTTGGCCTCGAACTCAGAAATCCGCCTGCCTCTGCCTCCCAAGTGCTGGGATTACAGGCGTGTGCCACCACTGCCCAGCTGGACGGGTCTTTAAGATAAGGCAGCGAACCACCTGATATAAAAGAATCACGAGTGGATGGCATTTCCTTCTCGCACCCTCTTTTAGGAGCCGGGACTCTGCTTCCCCACGTTCTCTGTCAATGGCTGCAGCTCCACACTCCAGGTTTAGTGTAGAATATGCTGCAGGATTGCCCTCAAAGTCCTGCGAGGTAGCCACTTTCTTCCCATTCTATTTGCTTTGTGGTGCTCTGGACTTCTAGTCTTTTCCACATCCGATCACTTGTAGTCTCTAGGACGAAGCCAGTCTTTCTGATGATTCACTCGCAGTGGCTTCTGTATTTATATGTGACCTGTGGCACCATCCACTTTATCGAAAGACATTTATTACAGGTAACGGTACATTAATGGGATAATAGAATTAACATTTGGTGCATATGCATCTTCCGGGAGTCATCCGCTCTGTGAAGGATGACCCTCGCTGCCTTTGTCTGAGACTAAGAGGATGGATGCGCTCGCCGGTGAGTTAAAGCTGTCAGAAGCCCCGTTACAGGGCTGGGAGGGGGGAACCGTCTGCAAGTGCTTGCAATCCAAGCATGAGAGCCTTCAGTTTGGAGCCCCAGGGACCACGTAAAAAGCCAAGTGTGTAACAGGAACACACCTGCCATCCTAGTGCTGGGGGTGTGCATTCCAGGGGTCTGTTGACCAGCTGGTTTAAAAGAACTGGCCAGCTCCAGATTCGATGTGAGTTCCTGTGTACAAGGGTAAGTTGGAGAACAATTGAGAAGGAAATCATTGCCAATCACATGTGTGTGTGTGCACATGTGTGTGTGTGTGTGCACATGTGTGTGTGTGTGTGTGTATGTACATGCACACACAAAGAAACTACTAAATTTGACAAGGTCTGTTTTAGCTTTGGCCAATGGATTCTGTCTCGTCAGCCTTTCTGCCCATCCCCCTACATCCTTCTCCCTCTGCCTCTTCCCCAGAAAAGAGGAAAGCAAAATGATTGATTTCCTCTTCAAAGGACACTCATTTGTCATGGCACCTCATGAAATAATGTTCCATTGGTCTTTGCATTGTTCAGGTGATTTCATAAGAGAAAGTACTTGGTGTTTATAAACTGGTCTGGGGATCATAGAAGACAGAGACTCTTACCACAAGCTAACGTTTTCTAAGATTTTACATATATAGTGTGTGTATGAGTGTGAGGGTGAGTGTGTGTGGTGTGTGTGTGGTGTGTGTGTATGTGTGGGGTGTATATATGTGTGTGTGTAATGTGTGTATGGTGTGTGTGTGGTGTGTATGTGTGTATGTGTGTGGTATGTGTGTGCGGTGTGTGGTGTGTGGTGTGTGTATGTGTGTGGTGTGTATGTATGTGGGATGTGTGTGTCTGTGGTGTATAAGTGTGGTATAGGGGAGTGTGTGTGGTTGTGTGTGTATGTGGTGTATATGTGGAACGTATGTGTGTGTGTGATGTGTGTGTATATGTATATGGTGTGTATGTGGAATGTGTGTGTGTGGTGTATGTATGTGGGATGTATGTGTCTGTGATGTATGTATGTGGTACAGGGTGTGGGGGATGGTCATAGTCACGGCTACATCTCCTTTTCCTCTGCGTGGAATGGGAGATATCCAGAAGTCACCCTGTGAAGTCTGATCAAAGACACCATCTTGGTTGTCTGCATCTGGGTGGTTCTGGCTTAAGGGGGATGCCTATGAAGTGTTACAGTCTTGGAGGGAATCGCTAGACAAGTGTGAGTGATTCCTTAGGAGTCAGGAGTGGGGACTCTGAAAGCTGTACTTTGGAGGAAAAAAATGTTTACGCCGAAATAAGCATGAATCTGTCTCTCTGTCTCTCTGTGTCCATCTGTCTGGCAGGGAGGGTGTTCGAAGGGAATCTGACAAGTTTCATCAGGAGAGAAAAACTTGCTCAAGCATGAGAATGCGGTTTCTCTGACATCTGTGCTTGGCTTCTTCCCAGGCTTCTGACTTCTCCTGGGCTTTACAGCTAAATTCTCAGGGCCGTATCCTCAGAAGTACTGTCTGTACCAATTCGGCTGCCTTGAGAATGAGCCACATTTCAAAAGGGGGAAAAAAATAGAACAAACCGTGGAGTCGGGGAGATGAAAGTGAGAACAGCAGCCGTGTGCCCACGCTCTTCTCCACCACACCCCGGGCTGCTCCAGAGCCGGCTCGCGGAGTGTGGCGCATCCCAGTGAGGCTTCCGCGGAGAGACGCTGAGTTGGGTAGCCAACCATCCTGTGCTCAGTTTTGAAGAATTACATCACCGTCTGCTTCTCAAACATGTTAGGAAACAGAGAAAGAGCAGGCCCACATTACCATGCTGTGTATGGGGCAGGTGCTTTGGGTGGTGAATTTCCCCTATCCCAGCAAGTCCCAGACCAACTGTCATACTCCTTGAGTCACTTTACATTATGAATTTTTATGTATCAGTTACCAGAGTCAGCTCAATTTTATCAACCCATTTCCATATTGTGCTTTACCGTCGTCAATAAGAGAGTGTGATTATCTTTCATAAATATTTGCTTAACTTTTACAGTTCTTTGGTTGGGCTCAGAATACAAATATCCTTTCCCTTTTTGAAAGCAACATCACATGTATTTTACGAGTCAGATCAACCTAACGTGGATTCTGCAGTTTGCTTTTCTGTGGCTGTGATAAATGCAATATCCAGAAGAAACTTAGGGAAGGCAAAACTCATTTCCGCTTTCGCATTCAGATCACAATCCATCGCCGAGGGACGTCAGCTCTGGAAACATGGAGAAGGCTGCCTACCCCCTTGCTCGGTGTCACATGCTCAGTTTATTACACAGCCCAGGCCCGCTGCCTAGGGGCGGTGCCGCCTGGAGTGGACCGGGCCCTGCCACATCAGTTCATCAAGACAATCTCACGGATATGTTCAGAAACCAGCCTGACTCAGATAGTTCTGCCACTGATATTCCCTCTTCCAGGTAGTGTCAGGCTGGCAATAAGAAACTAAGCTGCTCAGTAGGAACCAAACCAGGGTCTCTCGGAATATTCTCAAACCTTTAGCCTAGGTTGGTCAGTGTATTTTGACCTTCTTTTTTTTTTTTTTTTTTTTTTTTTTGGTGTTTTTTTCGAGACAGGGTTTCTCTGTGTAGCCCTGGCTGTCCTGGAACTCACTCTGTAGACCAGGCTGGCCTCGAACTCAGAAATCCGCCTGCCTCTGCCTCCCAAGTGCTGGGATTACAGGTGTGCGCCACCACCGCCCGGCTGTATTTTGACCTTCTAAGATTGAGTATTACATATATTTTTTCTCCTCCTTGGATCCTTTTGGTCCATCAGCAGAAGGGCTGTCATCACATAACTGTTGTGTGGCCTTTTCATAGACACAGAATGACCCCATTCCCCCCCAGGGGAAGGTACCTTGATTAGTTTCCTTTGTGAAAAATGTCTTTGCAGTCTTCTGGATCAAAGAGCATGGGGGCGGATGCAAGCTGCTAGAATATTGAATTATCGCTTTCCTTTTCAATTAGTGCCCGTGGCTGGCACCTCGTGTGACCCAAACTGAAAAAGAATTAGTGTCCGCATCTTTTGTTTTGTTTCATTTTGGTTTTTTTTATAATTTCAATGCGGTGGTTATCGTCCCATGCACGGCTGTCAGGATGCCTGGTGTGGGTCTCTACACTCTCCCACCACTCAAAACAGCATGGGGTTACAAGGTGGAGAGGGACCACTGTCTCGGCTGACCTTTCAACCCTGGGTGTCTTCCTGGGGAAGCTGGAGCTCAAGCCACTGAAAATGGTTCTGAGGGGAAAGATGACTGCTAAGGGAGCACTGAAAACAAGAGGAAAGAGCCTTGATCTTCCCCCTCATCCCTGCAGTCTCAGGGCAGAAAAATATTTTTTCTTCTTACTGAGGACAGTGCTTTATTTATTTTTCGTTTGTTTGTTTGTTTGTGTTTGTTTGTTTTGGGCATTGAGCCAAATGGACTGGGATGGGGAGGGGCATCCACCTGATTAGTATCTCTACTTCATTTAAAGCCAACCAGTAGAAACCCTCCACCGCTAAAGCTAGTTATTAGACTAGTCTGTCAAATGGAAACTTCTCTTAATTGATAGAACTGTGCTTCACCAGGCACAGGGAAAAATGAGATTCCTAAAGGTGATCTGGAGTTAATGAAAAGTTCCGAAATGTCTTGAATCATCAGAGAAAGATTACAATGTGCTTAGTGTTGTTTGAGTGTTAAGGATTTTATTGTATCTGGAAAATTGGTAATACACACCTAGTATGTTGATAATATTCTATTAAACTGAGCGTTTGATTTGACATGACATCCCATTTCCCAACAGAGCAGGAAGGTGAAGCCTTCTTGTTCTAGCTGTTCTGCTCTGGGCAGCGTTAGGCTGTTCTTATTTTTTTATAGCGAAGCTAATAGGTATGAATTGGAACCTGCCTCCTTTTTCTTGGTAATTGGGCATTAACTTCATAGATTTAAATACGCCTGGCACAGTATTCTAAGTAGGCATGTTCCTAGCTAGAGGGCTTTGTGCTTCTACATTTCTCAAAGTCTACCATTCTCTTTGGCTAACAGGATTAAAGAGATCACAAGGATGGGACCCCCTCCATTGCTTTCTGATCCCTGCCGTTTTCTTTAGCCCTGGTTCCCAGCTGGCCCGTGCTCTTCATACCAGTACAAATATTCCACAATGATTGTTCTCTTTACAGTGTCTGACTCTGTAGCCCAGGCTTTCCCCAGAATTCGATGTACGCCCATACATCACTGGCCACAGACTCACTACGGTACTTCTTCTGTTTTAGTCTCTTGAGTTCTGGGGTTAGAGGTGTGAGCCACTATGCCCAGCTACAGTGGGATTCTCTCGGCTCGTTTTCATTTTAGGCCTAATGAAGGCCACGGAGCTAATTTGGAACTGAAAGGCTTCTGTTCTTCACTTCCAGGGGAAAAGAAGTAAGTTTTCTAAGTAGGTGAGGGGTTTAGGGTTGGGAGATAATGATTTCAGGCTTAAAAGCAGACCCAAAGGGAAGCTGACCTCATTTTTTTTTTTTTTTTGCCAAAAGATTACACTGTGTATTTATAGATGGTGATATTGACTTCCTGAAGAGAAAAACTAAAAATGTGCTGAGAAATGTTACCACATTCAAGGAGGCGTGATTGACATTCTCAGGCAGGTAAATGTATCCATTCAACAAATAACAAATAACACTCCTGGCACTGAAGATTGTATTCTTTTAAGTGCGGATGTTTTCTACAATTTGGGAGGTGGGTGTATAGTTTAGTCAGTATGGTGCTGCCCATGCAGACATGAGACCCTACATTTGAAGCCCTGGCACCCATGTAAAAAAAAAAATCTAATCACATGAGAATGCTTCTGTAATCCTAGAACTGGGAAGCTGGAAAGACATGCAAACCTGGAGCTCATTGCCAGCTGTCTAAGCTGTTAGTTAGCTCCAGCTCAGTAAGACACCATGTCCTAAACATTTAAGGCAACGAGTCATCAAGGGAGATACCCATGGGCACATGAACACGTACATTTACCATATAAATGAATGTGTGTGAGCACAAATACACACACACACACACACACACACACACACAGTGTAATAATTTTGGATTTGGGGGTTAATCTTTCTTTGCTTTCTTTTTTTAAAATCTCTTTTTCGTCTTAGATTTTTTTTTCTTTCAATGCAAGTATGGAAGAAAACAAAAAGCCCTTGGAAGAGCTTGCGGGAGTGTGGGGGGGGTCTTCCTTCCCTTTGTAGTACGCAGGCCTTATGGAGTCATGTGACTGAGGTTTCCAGGGAAACAAGTCAAAACGGGATGCTGGGCACAAGTCCCATATGTCCTTCCCTTCTCTGTTTTTCTGGAGTCTTTTTCATACGGCTCTGAAGAGCTTTAAGAACCACCACTTGCTACAGGGTAAATCACGATTTTGCCTTAAGAGGCTTTTATGCTTGACACAGCAGATAAAAAAGCATAACAAGAAATCACTTTTCAACAACTGACATGAGGGAGATGAGAGAAAAAAAATTAGGAGAAAATCATCTCTCCTCTCTTCCAAGTTCCGCGGAGGTCACTCACACCTTCCGTGAGTGCCCGAGCGGCTCCTGCTTCCTCATGTGACCATCTGCTGTCCATGTGCCGCCAGTCGTGTTTAAATCCAATGTAAAATAGCCGACTTGGTAAATCGAACGATTAGCTTTCCCTCTTTACGAGCAAGTGCCTCCTTAGTCCTGACTGAAAAGAAAAGCCATAGGCTGGGGCAATATCTCAGTGGGTAAAGTGTTTGCTGTACAAGTATGAATGCCTGAGCTCAATCCCAAGACCCCCGCTTCTTAAGAAAACCCGGTATGGGGTCATACGCTTACACTCAGTGCTGAGGAAGCAGATAGGATGATTCACGAGACTTGCCGAATACCCCGCCTAGCCTATTCCGTGAGTTCCATGAATGACCCTGCTCTAAAAGAAAACAAACAAACAAACAAACAATAAATAAATAAATAAATAAATAGAGGTTGGACAGATAATGTCTCAGCAGTTAAGAGCTCTGGCTACACATTCAGGAGACCCAGGTTCCATTCCTAGCACTCATGTGACAATTCAAAAGTATCTATGACTTCTGTTCCAGGGAATCTGGTGCCCTCTTCAGACACCAGGTATGTACACGGTACACAAACATGCAGACGAAACACCATACACATAAAATAAAATAAAATAAAATAAAATAAAATAAAATAAAATAAAATAAAATAAAATAAAATAAATAAAATAAATGAATCTAAAGAAACAAAGAATCAGACAGTGGCTGAGAGGCATCACCTGTAAAAACACACACACACACACACACACACACACACTCCTTCAGTTGTACATTTTGGGCCACTATCTTTAACTTTGCCCACTAACTCATTCTTATTTTTTTAAGATTTATTTATTTTACATATATGTTGCCGTCTTCAGACACACCACAAAAGGACATTGAATCCCATTACAGATGGTTGTGAGCCTCCTTGTGGTTGCTGGGAATTGAACTCAGGTCCTCTGGAAGAGCAGCCAGTGCTCTTAACCGCT
>OZ030019.1:69348669-69398669 GCA_964023405.1 Apodemus agrarius | reverse complement strand
GCCTCTCCACTGAGTTTCCGTTCCCAGTCAGTTGGCTTACACACTCTTGGTCAGCCTTTCTCGGCCCTCTCTGGTCTACATACCCATCCATAACTTGTCTTCCTTCCCTCCCCTCCCCCACTGCATGCAGATATGCGTGTCTATGGAGGACGGAGGCTCAGCAAGGATCAGTGTTTCCCTCCATCTCCCCACATCTTACTTTCTGGAGAAGACTGGCTGACCCTTGAGGCCCGGAGACCCTCCTGTCTGCACCTCTCCAGGGCTGGGACTACAGATGCTGCCCGCCAACTAGTTCACATGGGTCTCAGGGGTTTGAACTCATGGGTAGCAAGTAATTCCCAACCGCGCACTCTCTTCGGTCATATTTTTTGTTTCTAAAAGAATTTCCGAGACATTTTGGACACCTGTAGACAGAAACCTTAAAACCTTTCTCCTAAGTCCACACGGTTTCAAAGAAGGAACTTTCTAGCCTAGTATCAATATCTTAAAATACATGTCACCCACTTAAACCAATTGGAAACTTCTTTTGAGATAGTGATGTGTTGTAGACCACGCCCTTCTGTGCTTAAAAGTACGTCAGCAGAGCTGGAGCTGCATATGGCTCCTTCTCCTCTCTCATCTCTTGCTTCCTTTCAGATAGAATTTAGTCGTGTTATCTAGGTTATACATTACAGTCTTTTATAAGTCGTTATCTTCAGATGGTGTTCATGAACATGTTCTCTCGCCAGAGCGAAGTAATTCTGTTCATACAGTGCTTACCCTTCAAGCAGGAGAATCTGAGTTAAGACCCATGCAAAAAAAAAAAATCTAGGCACGGTGGTGTGTGCTTATAAAACAAGCATTATAACACCACAGGGGTGGCTGAGACAGGTGGATTCCCTCGGGATTGCGGTCCAGCCTGCCTAGCCAGCATGCCCGGCGTCAGACCCTGAGAAGCCCCACCCCAAAAACAAGTCAACGAAGGATGGGGCCTGGAGGGCCACAGGTGAAGTTGTACTTTTGTCTCTTATACATATATACAAACATACATACATAATTTCATGTACATACATACATACATACATACATCTGTACACACTTGAGCACACACACAGATACACATGAAGACACATGAAAAGTTTGTTCTCACTCCTAGTTATAAGCCTCTAAGTATTAAAGATTTTTTCCAGATTGTGTTCTAGTAAAATAATTATGAATAAGTATACAATGGACTGAATGTTCGCAAGTATTATAAATCTGTTACATAACTATTAAACAGAACAACAGAACTCCCACTTGGGAGGCAGAGGCAGGTGGATTTCTGAGTTCGAGGCTAGCCTGGTCTACAGAGTGAGTTCCAGGACAGCCAGGACTACACAGAGAAACCCTGTCTCGAAAAAAAAAACCAAAAAAAAAAAAAAAAAAAGTGCTTGTTGCTAGAATGAAACAGGACTCACCATCAGTTTTGTTCCTCTTTTTCATGTTTCTACATGTGAATTCTGAGAACTTTTATTCATATAAACAAATGGATGGGAAAATAAACATATTTTGTGTATCTTACGGAAATGTCTCTAATTTTTTAACCTCTTTGTGAGTTATGTCAAAATCACATAGTGACTTAGGATCATATACTATTTGAGAGATTTAATAGCTGACAACCCAGGAAGGCCCCACTTTGGTTTTGTTGTTGTTGTTGTTGTTTTACTTTGGGTTTTTTTGTTTGTTTTGTTTTGTTTTGTTTTGTTTTTGAGTGTGCAGAGCTGAAAACTATTTGGCTAGCAGAGGATTTACTATTTAGCCAGGGGAAGGGGATACTTCTTACAATGAATCCAAACCAGCTGCCTCTTGGAAGCCTTAATGGGTTTCCACCTTTCAGAATGACTGAATTCAATGCTGCGAGGTACATCTGTCTTTTGGAAAGAAAGGCAACTAGCACAGGATAAGAAATAGAAGCCAGGACTGGAGAGATGGCTCAGTGGTTAGGAGCATTGACTGCTCTTCCAAAAATTCCTGAGTTCAATTCCCAGCAACCACATGGTGGCTCACAACCATCTGTAATGGATCCAATGCCCTCTTCCGGTGTGTCTGAAGACAGCTACGGTGTACTCATATAAATAAAATAAATAAATCTTTTTTAAAAAGGAAAGAAAAGAAGAGACGAGAAGAGAAGAGAGAAGAGAAGAGAAGAGAAGAGAAGAGAAGAGAAGAGAAGAGAAGAGAAGAGAAAGGAAGCCGAAGGGCGGGGGATGGAGCTCAGTTGGTAGAACACTTGCCCAGCAGCATGAAGCCCTGGGTTCCATCCCTAGTACTACTTAAATAGTGTGTCCTGACACACTTTCATAATCCTAGCACTTGGAAGGTGGAGATGGGTGGATCAGAAGTTCAAGGTGACCCTTGGCTACTATATAGTGAATTTAAGGCTAGCCTTAGCTACTGAACATCCTGGAAAAAAACCTAATTATTATCCTTTTTAAAGACGAGAGGAAAGACCAGATGGTGGTGGCCAGAGGTGTTCCAGGACAGCCAAGCTTCACAGAGAAACCCTGTCTTGAAAAAAAGAACAAATAAAAGCTGGGCATGGTGGCACACACCTTTGATTCCAGCACTTGGGAAGCAGAGGCAAGCAGATCTCTGTGAGTTCAAGGCCAACCTGATCTACAGAGTCAGTTTCAGGACAGTCACGGCTACACTCCATCCTGGAAAACAAAATTAATTAACTAACTAATTGATTGATTAAGGAAATGGAAGTTGAGGACCTAGAAATGGGTTTGCTAAAATACCCAGCTCACATATCCCTTGGAGGGTCTAAAGGCACCTACCTTACCCTAGTTTAAAGGCCTCTGTTCTCAATAGCTAGGATTAGCTTGGGTTCAACCCAGCTCATGGTCATCTGTGTACCAATTAATATACAAATGGAGAAAATATATATTGTAAATATATCACACCTTTGATAAATTCTTTCAGCCTTCAGATGAAAACTGAGATCCAGTGGGGTAAATGAGAAAGCTCAACTGTATTCCCCCCAAACAAGGAAAAACAAAAGATTCATTCTACGCCTTGCTTTAACTGAACACAAATTTCTTAACCAAAAAAAAAAAAAAAAAAAAAAAAGCACAAGGAATCCAGGGGATCCAGGGGTATTGCTAAGCAGTACAGACCTTGCCTAAGTAATACATCCACAAGCCCTTGGATTTGATCTCCAGCATCACAAAATGGTAACAATGTTAAAATAAAGGTTAGCGGAAGCATTTATGTAACACAAGCCAAAATGACTGCCAGCTACATGACACAAAGGATATTCCTTCATTAATTTTCATAAAAGTATAATACATTCATAATTCATGTAAAGGCACCGTATCCCACTTCTAATGGAAATGTGAAAGCTTTACAATTAGCTGGCTGAGAAACAGATAAATCCATCCATGGTAGCTAATATGCAAAACAATTTGATTAATAACTATCAATGATGTAAGGATTATTCAGCCAGAAACAAGAGGTTAGGCACGTAATTTCCTCGGCTTCTTTCCTGCAATTTAATTGCACACAAAAGAAACGAGCAGGAAGGTTTCCCCGTCCTTGGTTGGACTATGCCTTTACAGTCATTCACTGAAAGCCCATTTCCTGCCCAGAGCGAAATGTCTGTGGGATACGGTGAGATGCCTGTCTCTGAAGCTCTACCAAGCTCAGGTAAGTGCTGTTCATCACAAACTCAAAGCCAAAGGCATGTTAGTGTAATCTGAGGTCCTGTGCAACCCCAGTACACAAGACGGTGATGGAGCAAGTCTTTTAAAACCCCACCCCTGTCTAGTCTTTGGATCTGGTTTATCATCTGCTGAGGTGTCTGAACTGTTGTATCTTCTTCATCAGCAAAGCCTCCTGTGGGGAATCAGCTCCAAGCTTGTGTTGGTCAGTAACAAATGAAGGCTATTCTGCGCCACACCTCTTATCTGACAAAGGATACACAAGTAAAAATGCCACCAATGACTGAGGAGCCATGGGCTTTGAGTAAGGAAGTGGGTGTATTCTAGGTGAACTGATTAAAAAATGTATGCCACCCTTGAAGTCGCTGATTTCTAGTTCTTAAACCAAGAACAACCGCTGTCAACAGGTTGAAGCACAAATTCAATTTTAATGAAGAAGCCAAGGGCAACCAAGGGTCTCTGGGGCTCCCTGGGGTTCAAGTGTCCCCAGATCCACTTCAACAAGTGGAGCTGATTATGAAGTTCCCAGGTCAGCATCTGGGGAGTTCATTTCTGGAGCACAGAGCTTACCAAACTGAGAGACTGCGGTTCAGGCATAAAAGCGACTCTCTGCTCACTCCATTTCTGTCTTACTCGTCTGCTCACCCAGTGTCCGGACTCACTTCTTAATTTTATTTTACTCAAACCAGTAACAGAAGCCAAGTGGCTATTATTTCCTCTTTTGCATGTTAGGTAAAATCAGGGCACCTTCAGTGGCACCAAGAGGACATGGGTACTATCAATGCTGCTGAATATCTTAATTTAGATATTGTAAGCACTGCTTGCCGGGAAAAAATTCAAGCAACACAGTGGTGCAGAAAAAGAAAAGCTAAGTTTCTATTAACATAGCTAGTACCCCACAGGGATCCACTGTTGGGCTGGTGAGATCGGGCAGAGGGCAGAACACTTATGCTGGAGTCCAAGCGCTGGAACTCATGCTAAAACAATAAATCAATGAAAATCCAGATGCAGAGGTGGCCACCTGGAATCTCAGAACTCCTGCAGCAGGAAGGGACACAGATACAGAAGAACCGCCCAGAAGCTCGAAAGCCAGCTGCCATCAAGTACATAGTACAGCAGAAACAAGACACTCCAACACAAAAACATGGTGGAGGAGAGAACTCACTCCAAATGTTGTCCTCTCACTACACACGGTCACTTTGACACTCATGAGCCTTCCGCCTACACAGGACACACACAGACACACAGACACACATAGAGAAACACAGACAGACACAGATAGACACAAAGACACACAACTACATACACATATAGACACACAAACACATACATACAGGAAAAACACAGACACAATGACACACAACTAAACACACACAAATAGTCAGACAGAGAGAGACATGTGCTCTTAAATATAAGGGAAAAAATGAATCTATTGTTAAGAATTGGGGATAAGCCAGGCATGGTTGCAGATGTCTTTAATACCAGCACTCAGGAGGCAGAGGCAAGTGGATCCCTCTGAGTTGGAGGCCAGGCTGGTCTACATGGTAAATTCAAGACCAATTTAAGGCTGCATAGTGAGACCCTCAATAAAGCAAAAGAAATAAACAAAAAATGAGTTAAAATGAGTTACAGGGATATAATTTTATAACATCTCTATGTATTTATAAACACATATGTCCCCACGCATCAAGCACATGTTGCTGTCACAGCCTGATTTTGGGGCTACCAGTCACACTATTTGTGACTCGGGTAGTATGCTTCAAAGCTCAGTTTTTGTCATTACACAGGCTCCAACTTTGTTTTTAAGAGCTGAATCATTTCCAGATATACCATATTTTCTTTCCACATTTGGGTCGTTCAGAGTATGTTGATAATTCAAAAAAGACGGAGACCTCATTGTACATATGTTTCTGCATATCTCTCAGCATTTCTTCAGTAAACATTGAAGGAAGAATCACTGGTCATTAAATACCTACCTTTAAGTTATAGAGGACTCAAGCACATCGCCCTGAATACCTCTGGGGGGGGTTATTTGTTTGTTTGTTTTTTCCAGCTCTTGTTCCTTTGTTTTTATTTTTGACTTTGTTTTGTGCTTGTGAGATTTTTGAGACAAGGTCTTGCTGTGTAACCTTGGATGGCTTAGAACTCACCCTTGGTATGGAACTCATAGAGATCTACCTGCCTCTCCCTTCTGTGTCCTGGCATGAGCCCCTACTCGAGGCTTTGATCTCTGGCTTTTTGATGTCTATATGTTTGTGGTGTATATTCTTGTGCTGTACTCGTGGTGGTTTGAATGAAGAGGCCCTCCGCAGCTCATATATTTGAACGCTGATCCCCAATTGGGGAACTGTTTGGGAAGCATTAGATGTGTGTTGAGGTTTTGTCTGTTGCTAGGTATTGCAATGCTAAATACTGGCCCTGCAAGGTCTGTTTGCCCTGCAGGGATAAGGAAATCCTCTCACACACACACCAAGTGATGCTATATAGCCTTGTTCCTTAATTAAAATTATTGGCTGAATAAAAATACCCATAGTCTACAGCTGGGCAGAAGAAAGGTGGGTGGGTTTCAGTTCCTGGGCTTAGGGACTGAGGCAGGATGCTGAGAGAGGAGAGAGAGGTGAACAGAGAGGAGAAGACTCCGTGGGGTGGGTGAATCATGAAAAACATGGTCACGAGGGCCGGGCAATTGGAGTAAGAACTGGAGGAACACGGCAAGTTATTGACAGGGAAGTAGATCACAGAGCCCCAGAGGGTTGCTATCTGCCCATCCCCCATGCTGTTAAGGCCTATTATAACTGTAAAGGCTTTGTGTCTTTTATCTGGGAACTGAATCATCAAAGGCAGGGTAGAAACCCCCAATTAATATTAAATATTTACCACAACAGGTGTAGCCTCGCTGGTGGAGGTGTGTCGCTGGGAGTGGCCTTTGAGGATTCAAATGCCCAAGTCATTGCCAGTTGTCTTTCTCTGTGCCTTGTGCTTGTGGGTCGGACGTGAGCTTCCAACCACTGCTCTCACACCGTGCCCGCCTGTCTGCTGCCGTGCTCCCACCGTGATGGTCATGGACTCACCCTCTGAACTGTAGTTCCCCAGGAAATCTCTCCTGCTATAAAGCACCTTGCTCATGGCGTCTCTTCACAGCAATAGTAAAGTGTCTACAATAATGCCTGTCTCATGTGTGTAAGAGCGTATGTTCATATATGTGCACATGCATGTGGAGAACAGAGGTTAACATGGGGTGTCTCCTCCAGTGCTCCCACTTTATCTCACTGCAGCCAAAGCGTGTAAATTCAGCTAGTCTGGCTAGCTAGTTGGTCCCTAGAGTACTGGAAAGCAGGTGGGCCAACCCACCCAGCCAGCTTTTATTTGAGAACTGCTGGGATCCAACTCTGGTCCGCCTCCTTGTCTGGCAAGCTCTTTATCCACTGAACCATCTCCCTAAGTTATTTTTAAAGATTTACTTATTTTATGTATATGAGTGCACTGTAGCTGTACAGATGGTTGTGAGCCACCAATGCGGTTGCTGGGAATTGAATTCAGGACCTCTTCTCCCTCCGGTCCTGCCTGCTCCAGCCCAAAAATTTATTTATTATCATATGTAAGGACACTATAGCTGTCTTCGGACACACCAGAAGAGGGCGTCAGATCTCATTACAGATGATTGTGAGCCACCATGTGGTTGCTGGGATTTGAACTCAGGACCTTCGGAAGAGCAGTCAGTGCTGAGCCATCTCTCCAGCCCCCATAAGTTATTTTTATTTTTATTTTCCTCCTACAACAGTCTCACTATGTAGCCTCAGCTAGCCTGGAACTCATGGAGTTTGCCTGCTTCTGCCTCCTGAGAGAGGCTGTGCACCCCGTGCCTAGCCTCTTTCTCTTTTAACCCATAAAGTGAAAAGATGTTTCAAACCAGGAGGCAGCGCTGGAAGATGCTTTTAGCAGTCCTTGCTGAGCTGGGCTGTCTTTGTTCTGTGGGGCATAGCATCCTTGAGTTTGCCAATGAAAACCCAGGAGTACACTGTACTGATTGTCTGTTGCTTTGGGAAAAAAAAATTACTCCAGACTTAGCATCATAAAATAAGAGTTGTTGGGGTTTTTTTGTTTGTTTGTTTGTTTTTGTTTTTTTTTTTTTTTTTTTTTTGTTTCAGTGTCTTTTGGTCAGAAATCTTGACATGGCTTAGTTGGTGAGTCAGGGTCAGGGACTCTCCTGAGCCATGTTGCAGCCATGTCTGCAGGCATCTGAAGCTTGGCTGGGTTGCGAGGAACTGCTTCCAAGCTCACTGTTGACATGACCGGTGACCAGGAAGCTACAGTTCTTCACCCTGTGGGCCTTCTACTGCTCCTGATAAGGCTTTCCACAAAGAAGTAGACAGAAACCATGATGGCATTCAGAGTCTTGTCTCAGAATGGCAAGCTTTGGCCTCTGTTGTAACCTACTGGTCACGCGGGCCAACCCTGGCATACCATGGGAGAGGTTGCCTGACGTTAAACAGCACCAGGCGAGGCTCGCTGATGGCTGTCTTGGAAGCGGCTACGCAGCGGTTACAATTGTGACAGCAGCAATGTCCCGCAGATACGGTTAGCTAGTACTCTCCTCCCGGAGCAAGGAGAATCGACCCATATTAATGGGAGGATGGGGGCTGAGCAGAAGCCCCCTCAAAAGTTGCATTTCAACGCCATCTTGTCTCATTGAACGCATTCATAGACAATCCTCCGAGAATAATATCAGAGAACATTATCCGAGTCCTTGAGGAAAAAGGAAATGATATCCACAACCATCTATTTAATTTAACGTTTAATTTTTTTTTTTTTTTTTTTGGCCCATACCTAAGAATTTGAGCATTTGCTAATGCCAAGTAAAATGAGCTTGAAGCTTAAAAACACCTCACCAAGTTTATTTTCCAGTGTGGTTAGGATCCAGCCTGGAACTACTGCTTTCCTGTTCTCCAAAGATTAACCTAACTTAGTTCATTATCCTCGCTTTCTTGTATGTGCTTAGATGATCAAGTCCTACCTGGTGAGGCCTGAATTCTGCTGCAAACAACCAACAAACTCAAAAGAACGAACATCAGTTCTTTTGCTAAAAGGAAGAAAGTAAAATATTAAAATAAGACCCAAATGTGGAGAGTCTCTGAGAGGAGGTAGAAGAGGAGAAAATAACTACTTTAACCTCCATTGACTGTGAACCCAAGGCCCTCCAAGCTGATCATATACTTGGGGAGAGGTTGTCTGTTTAGACCATGTGAGGACATGTAAGTGGATTTAATACCAACACTATTTAGGGTCACAGTGAGGGACACGCTGCTTAAAGTCTGACCTGTGTGACAGGCAGCTCCCACCCCATGCTCAGTCTGCCCAATCCAGCACACTCCTTCCAGTCCTACCCACTCACTGACCACTCTCTGAGCACTTGCTGGCCTAATCCCCCAGGGATTTCAGCTGTGTTGTCTACTCCAGTCTGGCTAAATGTCTGCACCTGATCACAGCTGCTCTGACTGTCACCAACGGTGCGCCAGGAGCAGTCCTGGGCATTTTGGCTATGTGGCCTCATTTCTTCACTGTCACATCTGTCTATGTGAGGCATGAGGAAGCTAATCGATAAAGCAGCTTTCCGGTACCAAGGCTGATAGGGGTATCAATCAAACCTAGAGCTGCATGGCTCCAAACCTATGCTCGGTCTTCCTATCACCCACCCTTCCTCCGATAAGAAGCTTGAAGTGAACGGTTAGGAAAGTACACCTGTATGAGTGTGTATATGTGCACATATGTGGGTGCACATATATGTGTGTACATGTGTGTGCACTGTATGAGCTATACATGTATATGTGTATGTGCATGTGCATATGTATGTGTATGTGCATGTGCATGTGCATGTGCATGTGCATGTGTATGTATATATGTGTGTCCATGCCTGCATTTGGAAGCCAGATGAGAACATCAAGAACACTTCCCTATCAACCTTGAGAGTTTCTCACTGAATCTGAACTGGGCTGACAGTCATCAAACCTCAGTGAGCTTCTGTTGTAGAAATTATTTAAATCCTGGCCCAAGGCTTTTTACCCTGCCTTTGACCCTTTAGTTCCCAGATGAAAGACACATACAATCTTTATATGTAAATATAAATATACATGTAAATATAAGCCTTAAACAACACAAGAGCTAGGCAGATACTACTCTCTGTTGTTAGAATTGACTTTCCTATTGATAACCTTGAACTATTACTTACTATGTACTATGTTTTATCTGGGCTGCTCTGAACTCCAATTGGCCAGCCCACAGCCATGTTCTCTTGACTCCTCACTCATGGCGATTTCTTCTTCCTCTTCCTGCACTTTCTTCTTCTCCTTCTGGTTCTCCTCAGCCCCAAGCCCTGAACTCTAAACCCCATCTCTGTCTCTTCTGCCCAACTCTTGGCTGTTGGCATCTTTATTCACCAACCAAACATAACACGGGGACAGGGTCACTCGGCATCTATGTGGGGGTACAGACTCTCTAGTCTCTGGGGCAGTTTTGAGTCTAATTTTGAGTTTTGGGGGCTCAAAATTAGCATTAGAATACAGCAGCATTAGACCAACCCACTCTAATCCTCCCACCTCTATCCCCTCCAAAGCTGGGTTTAGAGGAATGCATGGTCACACCTGCCTTTTGACTTAGGTACACAGCAAGCATGCTTGCCCAGTAAGCCACCTTCCCAGCATGGAGAATCCATCCTTTACACAGCTCTGCCACCGTATCTTGAACTAAGGCGAGTTAATCTATCTCTCCTTTATGCCCTCTGCCTTCTGGTGTACAACTTTACTCATTTTAAGTCCTTAGACATTTTCTTTATGTGCGTAAGAATTCATGGGCCATTTGGAACTTTATATGAAAATGCAGGTCTTGGGAAGCTTTGGGGACAATGCCACGACAATACACCCGGTGGCACAGCACAGGAAGCTCTAAGGGGTATGTCTCAGGGTTACATTTATGTAGCGAGTAGATAGATGTAAGAGTCCGGTGGTACGGGCGCTCAGCAGCTTACCACAGGCTGCTAATGGTGGCGCCGTGGGTCAGCGCCACTCTTTCTTAAAGGATATCTTTAAATGTCTTGCCATCATATCTGGGATGCATATTAGACTCCCTCTTGTTAAGTGACAGATGGGAAACATAAAAATCAACTCTGCCAGAAAAAAAAAATATATCAACAGAGATTAAGATGGACATGGTGCATGAAATCAACATAACCAAACCAAGATGTGAGAGCGGACCGTACAAATGGGTTTTTCTACCGTTAACTCCCACAGTAATGATTTCAACTCCGCTAAACAGTACCATCTGTTGCACTGAATGCTAATTTTAATTTTATGAGTGTTGAGGTTTCTGCTAATGCTGAAGATGTTTTCATTTTGTAATTGTGAAAAGTGGCAATAACTTGGTGTCTGGCTTTAAATATTTAAATACAGGCACTATCAGAATCCCCCTACTGTGGGCTGGGGAGATGGCTGGGTGGGGAACGGGCTTGCTTATGCAGGCAGGAGGACCTCACTTTGCTTCTCCAGCAAAACCTCCATAGCTGGGCACAGTCAAGTGCTGAGAGCAGAGCATGAAGGTCTTTGCACCCTCAGGTCCTAAGAGAAATCAGGAACGTTAAGCATGTAGGATTGTCTTTCCAGTAGGAAAGGTGAAAAGCCTGCTCTTCCATCCGGACAGCTGAGATTGATTGACAGCCTGGTGATCTGTGCTATCTGTTGGGCCAGGCCATTCCAAGCCCCTACAACCATGACAGCAGGTGGCTAGTGATCTAAATGCCGCTTAGAGCCAGAGGCTCCCCCAGGCACCCATGACCAGAACCAGAGGTGGCTATCAGTCAAAAGACTTGTATACTATCTGTGTGACCGACCAGACCAGACCCTTGGGCCCTTAAGCTACTATAGGTAACTTATCTCTGGAGCCCATCTTGGAAGGAATGATACTTACCCTGCACTGAGTTTCAATGCAATTACACTTCCTTGTGCAATGGGGATTGTATCACACCAGGAAGCTTTTTTTCCAAATTATGCTGGACTTAAGTACACTGGGAATAAACAACCTGATATTAGCGTCCCCGAAGTCTGATCCAGGTTGACGAAGTCAGTCTGCACTGGGTTTTCATTCATGCGGTTCTCTTCCTGGTATGACCCCTACAGGGACCCTCTCAGTCGGGTGTGTCTGCAGTCCCAGTTCATTTTGGATTTCGTGGGGGGGGGGAGTTGGGGGGGGTTCCCGAGACAGGGTTTCTCTGTGTAGCCCTGGCTGTCCTGGAGCTCACTCTGTAGACCAGGCTGGATCCTTCAGGGCAGCCACTTCTATTTCTCCCTATTACCTCACCTTCATGAGTAACCGTTCTCTACTGGATGAAGCAGCCTTCCAGGGGGAGCTTTCTGTTTCTGAAATCCAGGGTGATCACAAGTTTAGGACTCTCTCTTATCTCTGTGCCTTTCAGCCGAAACAAAGGGGACGGACACAAGCAAAGGCAGGGACGCTTGGCTCCCTGCCACTTTTAGTTACCTGTGAGCCCAAGAGAAGGGGTCAGTGTGTTTTAGCAAAGGCAACCACGAAGCCCCTGAGTTTAAATGCTCCCCCTCCATCCTACTCACGATCACCTCCTGATAACCAGTTTCCAACTACCCAGTGGTCACTTCATTCTACAGAGTACCCTGGAACACAGCGTCCGAGTCCTGCTCCTCTCTTCCCTGAACTAGCTGGAAACAAAGCCCCCCGGGGGTCATCTCAACTTTGTGTTTAGGGGGTCACAGCTTTTTCCTTCCTCCATCCCCTCTTCTTGCCTTTCTCCCTGTCTCTCACTATTATTCCACTCTTCCCCATTTTATTTCTGTTTCTTTTTTCTTGAGTCAGGGTCCTTCACTGAGTAGCCCTAGCTACACAGCATGCAGTCTTGCTGTGCAGACCAGGATAGCCAGCCTCAGATACATACATAGAAGTTCTTCTGTCTCTGCTTCCCGTGTACAAAGATCACAGCCTGGGCCACCACGACCATCCCTCGCACTTTCGAAAGTTAGATATTTTCATTACAGTTGACTTCGACCTCTCGCTTTCTACTCCTGTTTTCTCTCCAGCCTACTCAGCCATGCAGATGGACCACTGGCATGGCTGTGGCACACCGGGTTTTGGCCAAGAGGAAGCTGAATTAGGGATACAATTAGGGATACATCTGCAGGGACTGAGTGGGATACACCCTGTGGCTTACAATCCCTCCTGTTTGTGGCCATGGCTAACTGTCCTGGACTAGGAATGACTTCCAGAGATCTCCGTGCTTATACACCAGGCTAATATTTTTTTTATTTTATGCCATTAGTGCACAGTGCCTCAAGCCACATCATGGAATCAATGTGTCCTCCTGCACCCAAACTTAAAAGATACAATTGGGACAGTTTTGAGATATGCAATCATATTTCACTGAAGCTATCTGAAAAGAACACCTCTCTTCCCTCCCTTCCTCTAACTTTTCCCTCCTTCTCTCCCTCCCTCCCCCCTCCTTCCTATAGCCAAGAGATAAATTATTGTTATGAAAACAAACACATCCACAAAGTATCCTTACACCTCTCCTGTACTGTAAAATCAGGAACCTCTGCGTTCATGTCGCACACCGTAACAGAACTGCAAACACCAGATAGGTTTGTAATAGCCCCGATAGGAAAAAGAGCCTATGTTCAAACTGTCCTGTAAAATGTAGTGTAGTGGGAGAACCCGTACAATGATGAAGTGCAGAGGTAAAACTCTGCCCACTGCGCCTTTGAACGGGTTGTGTTTCCTCTAGTCTTTCAAAGGAGACCCAAAGAGGATATCTAGACTTGACCTCCCTTCTTAGGGCTCCGCAAGTCATCAACCGTGGTCACAGACCTTGGTGAGCCCCACCAGGAACAGGCTTTGATCTGTGACCGTATTGTCTGTTGTGTTTTCTGCGACTGCCTGTGCACATAGCCAGGGACACTCCGCTAATGATGCTCAAGTGTCAGGTGACACTCTTGCTACTTCAGGAAGGCTGCTGGTCAACCAGAGGGGCTACCGGCCTGGCATTCCTCCTGGGTGTAAGGAGACAGTATCCAGAAACACTCCCTTCCTTAGTAAACAGTTCATTGAAACAGAAAGCCCCCTCTAACAAAACGACACAAAGAGCTGGACTCCCTGCTTATTAACCATTCTACCACGTGAGCTGTTCTAGCTCAACGGGTGGGGGAGGGGGGTCTCCCTCCCTGCCTGCCTTTCCCACCTCCATTCAAAACTAAGCTTCAAACAGGGTATTTTACTCTAAAGTCTGCGGGCTCACATGTCTAAGAACAAAGATCTCCTCCACCCACAGCCCAAACCATAGCCAGTATCAGCAGGGTACTTGAGAAGCCCAACATGGGCGCGATGACATCATCCGGGTTCCAACCTAAGTCCTGCTTGTGGTGCACCACACATTGTCAACCAAAGACCGCCCAAGGGTGCTACAACCCACTTGCTTCTCCTCTCTAGTTTTAATTCCTTCCTTCCTTCCTTGCAAATAGTCTCTTCACTAAGTTATGCCCAATGTCGAGTACACCATGCCTCTTCTAGCAAGGGACCATAGGAACAGTGTGAGGAAAGGGCCGTGGGAGTACTTATTTAAAAGGCAAAACAGAGTCACACACAGCTGTGAAAACCTCAGTCCAGCAGCCCAAGCCTCGAGGCCTCAAACGCCAGATCTGTGTTGCTGTCAGACGCGGTCAGAGCCGCTTCCTTTTGCAGTGGGCAGTTGGGAATAGAGAAACTCAGGACTGTTCAAAGTGTTAAAAATAGTGACCAAGCGTGGTTACCCATATCCGAGGGGACATTGACATTAATGCCTGCACTCCACAAGGCTCAGGGGACATCACAGAAGAGGAGACAGAAAGGGTGTATGAGCCACAGGACGGGAAGAGCTCTGGGAAACGCAGTCCGTGGACGAGACACACGCATGAACTCACAGCAACCGTGCGACCTGCTCGAGACCTGTACAAGACAAGGCCAGTGAAAATTCCACATATACCCCCTAAAACAATGAAAGGAGAAGGGATCCCAAGGCTCCAACCCTGCTGAGGAACCGTGGACGTTTCTGGCTACTAGAAAAAGAAACCTCGCTTTAGGAGGTGTGGCTATTGGTAGGTTGCCGGTGCCCCGGTGATTAGTCCCACACCCATGTGAATACATGTATCAATTAAACAAACAACAAACAAAAAAGGTGTGAGGTCTGGAAGGAGATCCCTTCGGAGGTCCAGAAGATGTTGAAGCAGGAAGGGTGTGGGGGGTGTAAGAGATTGATCAAGAAATACCGTCTACATACGAAATTTTCAAAGCATAAATAAAATAAATAAAAATATCATTAAAAATACAAATGCAACTTCCCCTTTTCCACTTATCTTAATTAATTAATTATTAACATCCAAAAAAAGTTTTTCCTCCCTTCTCTTCTCCTTTTCTTTCCCCGAAATGCCCACCCCCACCTCAAAAACACACCCCCCTTTCTCTTCAGAAAAGGGGAAGTCTCTCAAGGATATCAACTAGCCTTGGCATTTCAAGTTCCAGTAAGGCTAGACACATCTTCTATTGAGACTAGAAGAGGCATGTTGGAGATGGAATGCTTTGACTCAGTAGGGGAATCTGCAAACACTAAGGGTCCTTGTCCCCAATTGGTTTTTGATCCGTCAATAAAGATGCCAACAGCCAATGGCTGGACATGGGGCGGGATCCTGGAGAGAAGGATGGGTCTGCAGTAGCAACGGGAGATAAAGCCAGCCAGCCATGTGAGATTTGGGGGAAGTGGCCACCAGCCACTTCCTGTATGGGGCCTGGGGTAGCAGGGGAAGGTTTAGGAGTCCCCAGCCTTTGAGATAGCCAAGGCATTTAAAAAATAAGCTTGTGTGTGTGTGTGTGTGTGTGTGTGTGTGTGTGTGTGTGTGTGTCACTTGTGGATGCACAGATAGCTCCTGGGTGTGTGTGTGTGTGTGTGTGTGTGTGTGTGCGTGTGTATGCGATTCGCTGGGAGCCAAAGCGGTGTAGTTATAGAGGTAGCTCCGTAGGGGGAAAAGATCCCAAAGGTAGACAACAGAGTCCGAGGCAGCCCCTGCTACCGCTGTTAGGAATCCCCCATGAAGCCGGGCGTGTTGGCGCGCGCCTGTAATCCCAGCACTTGGGAGGCAGAGGCAGGCGGATTTCTGAGTTCGAGGCCAGCCTGGTCTACAGAGTGAGTTCCAGTCCAGCCAGGACTACACAGAGAAACCCTGTCTCGGGGAAAAAAAAGAAAGAAAGAAAGAAAAGAAATTCCCCATGAAGGCCATGATATACAACTGTTGCATATATTCAGAGAGTCTAGGTCCATCCCGTGCATGGTCTCTGGCTGGTGGTTCTGTCCCCGTGAGCCCCTGTGGACCTGGGTTAGTTGGTTCTGTAGGTTTTCTTTCATGTGATGTCCTTCAGTCCTTCCTCTCGCCCTTCGGCGGGGTTCCCCAAGTTCGGCCTTTGTTTGGCTGACAAACACAACCTCTAACACGTACTACAACCTGGCTTAGCCTTGAAGACACTCTGGGAAGTGAGCCGGGAATGGAGGTGCCGATCTGTAACTGAGAAGGCAGGGCCAGGAGGACCGGTTCGAGATGAGCCTAGGCTATACCGCAAGACTTTGTCTCTAACACAACGAGACAGATGTCACAAAAGACAAACAGAATATGATCCTGCTTACGTGAGGTACTCGGAATAAAGTCATCAGGTCATGCACAAGGGTGCAGTCATCGGGGACGAAAGAGAAGAATGGGGTTTAGTTTGGTGGGCACACCGTTTCCGTCTGAGGAAAGGAAAATGCTCAGGAGAGAGATGGTACCCATGGCTGCCCAGAAACACGGATATTCCTGTGGACACCAAACTGTAAACTGTAAGCGGCTACGATGGTAATTTGCCAGAATAAAAACAAGGAACACTCCTGGAAATAGCTGTCACATAATCTCAATTTGATAGCAGACTAAGAATTTATCTTATGATGAGACCTTCCGGGAAGATCCAGAAAGAAAAAAAAAATGGTAAAGTGGCTAAAAGCACTTTGTAAGAAAGAAGGCTGATTATTCATTTCTTTTAAAAGATCATTAAAAAAAAAAAAAAAACAAGGACAGTCTCATTCATCAATTGCCAATCCCTACAGGGTATTAGGGTTAGTCCACAGACGACTTGTGATTTCAACATGTGGCCCTCAGCTTGTGGCACTGTTTTAAAGGCCCTAGAGTCTTCAGGAGGTGGGCCTTGGCTTCCAGATACAAGTTGCTAGAAGTAGGACTTGGACGGTTATACCTCCCCCCCACCCCACCCCCCACCTCCCACCCCCCACCCCCGGGTCCAGGCTGTCCTCACCTTGACAATCCGCTACCCACGCTCCCAGTCACGGAACGGAGGCTTGAGTCCACGCCCGCATGATGAACCATGATCCTCCAAATAAAAACCTTCTTAAGTTGCTTGTGGCAGCTCTTTCTTTCTTTCTTTCTTTTCACAGCAATGAGGAAAGAAATGAAGACTCCCAAACACCTCTGAAGGTGTCTGAGACACTTCCTCGATTATAAATAAACGCACACAACGTCTCTTCCCAAGAGCAGAACCATGACAATTCCAGTCGTCCCTTTGACCCAGCTCAGTCCCCCGGCACAGTCAGATATCTGAACAAATAGATTAATTCTAAGTAGAACATTCTGCTTAACTGCTTCACCTGTTCCGTAGACAACCACACTGAAGGGCTGTTCAGATCTCAGGAGTTAACAAGATGGTAACAAAACAGTGGTTGGCATGCATCTAATAAAACCCCCAGGGTACAACTGATACCACTTCTCAACACACAGAGGCTGGAGCAGGTGAGCGCTGTCTGGTGTGAACGATTGTGTCTGGGAACTCAGAGTTCACAGCAGCGTCCAGCCTACCTGAACAGCCTTTCCTTCCATCTTTCCAGCCTACCGCAACACAGCCTGACCTAATGTCACCCACCCCAAGCTTTAAAGTGGCCTTTCTCTTTGGTTCTATGTTAATGGCTTGCATTAATCACACAATTCATATTTAACCTTAATGGTTTTGTAACTATTAATATGCTGCTAGAGCTAATTTTGCACTTTCCCTTCCTGTTCCTATATTCGGTTCTTGGCTCGTGCTTTGTACTATTGCCAGGGGTCATATAATCCTTGACCTTCAGCCTGGTAATCCAGGTTACAGCAGAGCGCTGTACTGTAGGTATCCCAGAGGTTTCTGACTGCTGTCAGGATAATGAAGGCAATGCAAAATCCCTTTGATTCGTTCCTCATGAACTCCATGAACCTCGCCCCAGCCTCTGCATGTGCCTGCTCTTTCGTTAATCTTGTTAGGGCATCTGACTTCAATGTCAATTAGCCTCAAACCCTGGGCTATCAATGTCTCGGGCCCTTTCTCATCTTCTGACTTGATAACATCTTTTCTCCTTGAAAAAGCCAATTCACTCTGGCTCCTGCCTCTTGATTTTTCATTTGAGCTCATTCAAATTGCAATAACAAAATCATTTTCTCTGTCTTCCCTTCTCCATCAAGAACAGAACTGAAATAGTCAAGCATAGAAACAACCTAACAGGCACAGCGGCCAAGCAGGGATAGCCTGCTCTTTCCATAGAAAGAGGGAAGGTTTGGGGAACACTGAAATTTTCAAGGGAAAAAAATTATCTAGACTGGACTTCTGGATGCTTGTCTCTTCCAAGGAGTGTCTATAGATCTTCTATATGGTTTTTCGAAGCAGGATTTCTCAGTGTAGCCCTGGTTGTCCTAGAACTCACTCTTTAGATCAGGCTGGCCTTGAACTCACAAAGTTCTGCCTGCCCCTGCCTCCTGAGTGCTGGGCTTAAAGGCCTGCACTCCCACCGTGCTGATCCATGTGATTTAAACATTTCTTTCATCACAGGTGGCTACCACAGCAAGGAAGGGTAAAAATGCTAGGCTGAGGGAGAGGTCAAGGGCAGAGACTACATGCCATCTGACTCCATTTATTCAAAACATGCCCGTAGACCTGACACACCCAGAGAAAAGACGTTGGCAGCTGCCTGGAGTTGGAAAGGGATGGAGACGGCTGTTAAAGGGTGCGGGGTATTTGGGGAAGATGTAAAAATGTTCAAACATTGTGCGATGGTTGCACAACCTAGGGAAGATGGTAAAACCCATTGAATTGTACACTTTAAGCGGGTGAGTTGCACAGCATCTGGGTTTATATCTCAATAAAACCGTCACACACAGGTCAGCTCTGTGTAAGTGGGAGCAGGGGGAAAGAAGTGAGCAGTTAGCTAAAGAACCGATAAAAATCAGCGGGGAAAGGCTTCTTTTGAGACAGAGTGGAAGAGAGGTTCTCGTAAAGCATGAAGCTTTCAGCTCCGGCCGTGTGGAGTCTGCCGTGGCTAAGGCATGTTCTAGAACCCGTGGGAACCAACGGGGTGGGGGACTGGGGATGTGATAAGAGGGAAACTACAGAAAAGTCAAAGCCATCTGGGACCTCAAACACACCAAGGGGAAGAGTTGGAACACCAGGAAGTGGGGCAGCGGAAGCCATGGGGGCGGGGACTGACAAAGCCCCTGGAAAACCTTTCTAAAATAAAGTTAAATGGGACAGAGAGCCCACTTTTCCCCCAGCCTCTTCATTTCCTTAGCATGAGTATGGTCTCCTCGTGTCTCTACCTATCCTGTGCCCTGCCCAGTCCTCCCCCAGCCCCCTCTTCCAAGTCCCCACCCACCCATACACTCCGCCCCTCCCCCCCCAAGCATGCATTATACCCAGAAGTTCAAACAGGATCCTCTGCCTACCAAGGTGTTCTTCCTTCTTGCTTTGATGGTCACAGCCACAGGAATACACACACACACACACACACACACACACACACACACACAGGAGGATTGCTGTGCTAGGCTTCCATCAGCAGCCAGCCCTGGAGCAGGCTTGTCTGTGTCCTGGACAGATCTTCAAATTAAAGCCATTGTTCCCGGCAGAAGTGGGAAGAAACTAGATTCACCAAGCCCAAGGGAAGGCTCCTCCTGGGGTGCACAGCAGCTTGCAGGAGAGCTTGGTCATAGCTGGGACAGTTAACGTCCCTCCTGCTAGGGCCACAGCCAGTGGATTCTTTTTAAGGCTGGGCTATGTGGCCTGGGGCAGACCCTTTAAACACTTCCCGATTCTGTTTTGCTTCCAGGTCGGCCAGGGTCACCACTGTCCTTGTGATTCCCCCGCCCCCTGGCCCCCCCCCCCCGCCCCCCTGCCCCCCCCCCGCCCCCTGCCCCCCAGCGAGACAGGGTTTTTCTGTGTAGTTCTGGCTGTCCTGGAACTCACTCTGTAGACCAGGCTGGCCTCAAACTCGGAAATCCGCCTGCCTCTGCCTCCCAAGTGCTGGGATTACAGGCATGTGCCACCATGACCGGCTTGTCCTTGTGATTCCTATCACAGATTTCTTCATTTTGAACCGGGAAACCACAGAGTCTGACCTTTCCCAGCATCCGAGAGTCACAAAATGAGGCCCTGGGTCAGGCCAGGATTCCAGCCTATAGCTCTGTCCCTAACTCAGTTCTTTTCAAATACAGCCAAGGGAATGATCAGGGTGGCCCTTTCTGATAATGTCTTTTAAGGCCAACAAGGAGGAGCAGAAGGCTACAAATATCTTATTTTTCTACTTGGACATTTTTTTTAAAATAGAATTTTCACAACAACAAAAAATGAATTCAAAATCATATAACTGTCTAAAAGAAAAGCCTGGGGCTCCGGTGTTTGCAGCAAAAACAAGAAGACTCAAGTTCAAATCCCCAACTCCAGTGTAAAAGCCAGGCCTGGCTGAGTCTGCCTGTAACTCCAACCTTGTGAGGCGGAGACAAGCCAGCCCAAAGAGCCAGCTTCAGGCTCAGCAAGAGAGCCTGCCTCAGACAGCAAGAGAAGACATCTTACTCCTCCTCTCTGGTTTCTGCACAGGTGTGCACATGTGTGCACATGTAACACACACACACACACACACACACACACAAACACCACAATATACACAAAACCACACACATGAAAGAAAGAGAGGAGAGACAGAAGGAAAAGAAAGATAAACGAGAACAAAAGAACAAGGGAGAGAGAGGAAGGGAAGGGAAAAGGGACAGAAGGTCAGGAGGGAGGGCCTGGCCGAAAGCAATGTGCCTTCATTATGTGAAGAATTTCTAGGGCCTGGGAGTGTCGAGGCTGGGAACAAGGCTTTGCCCCCAATGTTCGTGCTGGTGTAGGATGACAAGGCTCCCAAGTAGTCCTGTAATGTCTCCATGGCACGTACAAGGTGACCTCACTCATGCTCGCTCAGCCGTGAGCATGGGGACTCACTGGGCTTTATAACTATGATTCTCATTTTGGGAACTACATTTAAAATCATAGCCTCTAAGGAATTGAGTAGGCAAAAGTTAGAAATTGTACTGCTGAAGGTAAGTACTGATCCACCCCAGTTCTACTCACTTGCCGCAAAATTCAAAAGATAAATCCGAGAAAGTCCAAGAAATGCATAATGAGAATAGTTTCCTATAGCAAGTCACTGTCAGGTGCATCCATTTGGAATGTAATTGCTTATGGTGGTAGGCTAGTCACTGTACACTGAGCATTCCACAGAACTGTTGTGCTCTCTGCCTCTGCCTCTGTCTCTGTCTCTGTCTCTGTCTGTGTCTGTCTCTCTCTCTCTCTCTCTCTCTCTCTCTCTCTCTCACACACACACACACACACACACACACACACACTCACACACACAATGGTTGCCATTAAAGACCTTACCATGTAAGGTAGACGACAGTCCCTGGCCAAACAGGTTCAGAAACAAAAGCAGTTCAGACACCCTAGACATCCCAATGACCAGACAATGGAATATTCAGCCAGACTGAGTCAGGGCATCCTTAGTGGTAGGAGCCAGGAGGGGTCATGCCTGCCAGTGCAGTCACTGGCTTTCCTAGGGATGCTCAGGCTGGGGTGCAGAAACACCCCTATCACTACCACACACCCCTACCACCACCACACACCCCTACCACCACCACACACCCCTACCACCACCACACACCCCCATCACCACCACACACCCCCACCACCACCACACACCCCCACCACCACCACACACCCCTACCATCACATACCCCCATCACCACACACCCCCATCACCACCACACACCCCCACCACCACTACACACACCTACCACCACCACACACCCCTACCACCACCACACACCCCTACCATCACACACCCCCATCACCACCACACACCCCCATCACTACCACACACCCCCATCATACACCCCATATCACCACCACACACCCCATCACCACCACACACCCCCATCACCACCACACACACCCCCACCACCACACCCCACCACCACCACCACACACCCCCACCACCACCACACACCCCTACCACCACCACACATCCCCATCACACACCCCCATCACCACCACATACCCCCATCACCACCACACACCCCATCACCACCACACCCCTCATCACACACCCCCATCACCACCACATACCCCCATCACCACCACACACCCCCATCACCACCACACACCCCCATCACCACCACACCCCCATCACCACCACACACCCCATCACCACCACACACCCCATCACCACCACACACCCCATCACCACCACACACCCCATCACCACCACACACCCCTATCATCACCACACACCCCCATCAACACTACACACCCCCATCACCACCACACACCCCTATCATCACCACAAGCCTCTTAGAATACATCGGGCAAGCCGGGCAGTGGTGGCTCATGCCTGTAATCCCAGCACTCTGGGAGGCAGAGGCAGGCAGATTTCTGAGTTGGAGGCCAGCCTGGTCTACAGAGTGAGTTCCAGGACAGCCAGGGCTACACAGAGAAACCCTGTCTCGGGGAAAAAAAAAAAAAAAAGAATACATTGGCCACAATCTCCTGGCAGATAGAGCTGGTGTGTGTGACTAAGAAGACAGGCAGAGGAGAGGCTTGTGAGGACACACGGGGAATTGGGGTGGGAGGAAGCGGGGCAGTGGCTAGGGTGTGACCCACAGAGAACAGTAGAACAGAGGTGGCTTTTCTGGAAGGAGACAGACAAGAAGAGCAAGACTGAGGACAGCCACCCCCTTCTCTGCCTTCTGCCTCGAGGGAGCTTTAGAGCCTTCTAAAGTGCTCAGGGTCCTAGCTGACCTGGAAGGCTTGAGGTTGGTGGGAGCAGGAAGCAAGGGACTTAGAGAAAAGTTAAAGAAATGGGCTCAGGGTTGATGCTCAGCGTGTAAGAGTAGGGACAAGCATGCCCTAAAAGCTCACTGGCCAGCCAGTCTAGTCGAAACAATGAGCGTCTGTGTTAGTGAGGGACTTTGTCTCATGGGAATAAGGCCAAGAGCAATAGAGGCCTTCTAAGTGTGCCCATGTGACACACACACACACACACACACATAATAAAAGAAAAAATGTGTGCCTGGTGGAGGAGAGCATCATGGGAGTCACAGGGTCACAAGGAGACCAGACACAGGCTTCCATCCACACTGGCAATGGAGGCCGTGGGAGAGCCAGTGCTGGTTCTGCTGATAACCCAGGAAGCAATGTACACACTTGCTCCGTGCTGGCTTGTGCCTAGAATCACACCTCATAAGGGATTTACAAGTCATTAAGCCTAAGCCAGAGTCTTGGAGCCTTCGAAGCAAAGAACATTCTGTCATTACACAGAATCACCAAAGTGACAACCTTCTTCCATATGGAGAAGACAGAGCGCAAAGGAAATCACGACCGCTAACCAGAAAGAACACAGAGAATTGCAAGACGCTTGCAGATAGCCAGGAGCCAAAGCAGGAACCTTTACTTTAGCTTGGTTCGTGCTTGGCTGGAGGTGAACCAGTTTAAGAGTTAAAATCTCCGGAGGATCCGGTCACACCAGGTCTCGCGCTTTTGTGAGTTACTCTCTGGAGCCCGGAGTACCACCAGGACCTCCCAGTGAACGCTAGAAGAAATATCTGCTGGTTCTGGCAGCCATTTAGAAACACACCAGAACATTCTGTTTCCTAACAACCTCTGCCCCGGGGAGAAACTTTTGTTTTGTTTTTTGAAGACAGGGTCTTCTCACGTAGTTCAGGTTAGTCTTCAACTTGGAGTGATTCTTCTGTCTCTCTCAGCTTCCTGAGAAGAAACTATTTGACCACTATCTAACCTGCCCAGGTTTTCCTAGAGCCCGAGGGACTACAAATACCCGGCTTCAATCCCCTCTTGCTATGTCTGCACTTCTTAAGGTATTCAAGTTGTAAAATACGTGTAAAAGTCACAATCTGGGAACACGGTCTCCCTAAAAGACAATGAATGGCCTAATACCAGCTATAAAATGTTTCCCCTGACCACAAGTCTCACTACTACATTATTAAAGGCCTAGCAGGTCCATCTTTCCACCAAAAATTAGAAGACAGACTCACAAGTCACATGCCCACACTTACGCGTAGGCGCAGGCACACAGCGCATTCTACAGAGCATGAAGGGACTCAGACATGGCAGGAGCATAGAGATTATCTGATCAGAATGTAAAATTGTGATTCGTGCACTGAGGTCTCTGTGGCGGGCTGGGTATAACATGCTTTCCCTAAGAGGCTCATGTGACAGAGGCTTGGTTGCAGCTAATAAAACCGATCAGATACTGAAGGCTGTGATTTCGCCAATGGACAGAGCCGCTGAGAGAGTCATAATTCAACAGCCAGAGACTGTTGGAGGTAGGGTAGGTTGGAGGTAGGGCTAGGTGGAAGCAGTGATAGGTAGGTAGGTCATGGGGAGGGGGGAGGGGACCTCCTTCAGTGGATCTTGCAGCCTCCTCTTTTCCTATGCCTTAAACAGCACAAAGGCTGGGCCACTCTCAAGCTTCCACAGTGCTAACGCCTCCTCTCAGTACTCCTGAATTATTACTTACTAAAATCTAAATTCCATCTTTGCTGGGGGGGGGGGACGGGGGCGGGGTTGGAGGTGGGAGGGAGGAGGAGGTAGAGGGTTGGGGGGGTGGGGGGCGGGGCTGGAGGTGGGAGGGAGGAGGAGGTAGAGGGTTGGGGTGGGGGCGGGGCTGGAGGTGGGAGGGAGAAGAAGGTAGAGGGTTGGGGGTGGGGGGCGGGGCTGGAGGTGGGAGGGAGGAGGAGGTAGAGGGTTGGGGGTGGGGTGGATAGGGAGGGGTGGGGGAGCGGTCTTCCCCAGCTCTCTCGCGGCTGTACTCTCTCACCGCCCCAGTTCTCAAGCCTGCTCTCTCTGCTTCCTGCACAGGGCGGTTCTACATCCTTCTTCTTCCCTGGATTCCCTTACCTGGGAAATTTAAGTTCTGCCTCTGTTGCTCTGCCCGGCAACTTTATTTACCAATCAGAGCCAACTGGAGGGCAGGGACCTGAAGCGTCTCGCATGTAGACTTGTGAATGCCCGTGTAATTAGGGAATCCGATTAACATAATATCAGCAATAAACCAAATCCACAACGTCTGTGGCCTCTGCGGACACCAGCCATGCATGTGGTACACAGACATCCACGCAGGCAGGACACTGATAGACATAAAATAAAAATAGATACATCTTTAAGATTTTTACAAAGAATAAGGATGAGATTCTGACATTTCTCAAAAACAGTCTAGTAAGGGGGGGCAGGGGCGCGGCATGAGGGTTTGTGTGGGGAGACCACACGAAGGGTTTTGTGGGGAGGCTGCTACACACAGTTCATTGGGAGCTGCAGGACACCCAGGGAAAGCCTTGCTGTCGGTGTAATGCGCGCGGGATGACTGTAACTGTGACCATGCAGACACACCCGAGAAAACCTGCAGAGATTCAGAGCTGCGGCCGCAGAACCACGGGGTTGCCTGGAGGGGAGGTAGCAACTTGGTGGCTGCTGGATTGTCTCACTCCTATCTTCAAAACCTCGCAGGCTAAGAATTCATCAACGGCGGGACCATATTTCTCACAATATGTTTCTCTCAGGCTGGAGAGTTCAAGATGGAGATGCCGGGGTGGGGTCTGGTGTCTAGTAAGAAACCAGAAACATCTTTGCTTTCAAAGATGGTGCTTTCAGCTCTCTGTCTTTCAAAGGCAAGGCGACAAAGCCCAGGTCCTCACAGTCGGGGAGAAGGAAAAAGATGTGAGGCCTTTTTGTAAAAAGCCCGAATGCTCTCTTAGAAGGTCCCTAAACCAACCCGCAGGAACTCGCTTTCATGGCTGTATCCCTTAGAGGCCCATCTCTTAATAATACAGCTAGAATTAATATTTGTCTCCACCCATAGAATCACTTTCATGATGAGGATACATTCACGTCTCTCTCTTGCCATGAAAACTGAATCTGGAGAGAATGGAGAAAATAGGAATATGACATCTGTCTTCCTGGGCAGATACGTGCTACGTATTTGTGTATGTGTATTTGAATGTGTGTGTGTGTGTGTGTGTGTGTGTGTGTGTGTGTGGTGCTTGTGTGTGTTTATGTGCATGGGACTGGCTGCAGAACTGCATGCTGGGAAGATAAAACTTCTCCCCCAAGGAACTGGATGGAAGCACTGTCCCTCCTGGTCTCTACTCCCAAAATGGGCTCCTGTCCATCTCTGTTAACTGGGAGGTCCATCTCTGTTCCAAAGAGGCATGACATCTCAGCCCTGTACCCACAGCCTCTGAATGAAGGGGGCACAGGTTTACTCTGGAATCACTGTTCTAGGACCCGTGTACATGCCTTTGGACAGTGACACGTTTCCCTGAGTGAAGGGAGTCTCGCTGGCATATGATCGTCTACACTACAGCGGTGACTCAGTGTCAGGTCTGTGTTGGCCTCCGTCCAGTGTGGAGGTGGGGTTGGTTATGCAGCAAACACAAGGCAGTTTGTGTCTACACAGCTTAACTTCCGGGAGCCGTTGGCATCTGTGGGTTTAGAGCAGAGGCTCTGGGATGGTTTGGAGTACTGAACTGGAATTTTAACAAGTCCCCTGTGAGAGACTCTGTGAGTGACAAGGGTGGTGAGACTCTACCATCACTGTGGACCTGCGAAGGGGCAGACAGCTAAGGTAACGCCAGGCCACACTGGAAAACAAGTAAACCCAAAACAAAGCGAGTGTCTGGGGAAAGGAAGGAACGTGGAAATCCGAAAGGACTCGGTGTCAGGCGAGTGTTGCTTCCTCACGAGATTTTTCTTCGCTACATCTTCTGCCTTCTTGTTTTTCCAGCTGAGGTTAACAGGAGGAAGCCTAGACAAGCCCTCCATCTGCAGAGAAGGCCCGGCGTCGAATGGCAACCACACTTCAAGCTTTTATTTTCTTTGGAGAGAGATAAAACATTTTCTTTTCATATCAATCCAACTAATACGCATGTCTAAAATAATTTGCTGGCAGTGGCCACAGTCACAGATGCTCTGAGTCAAGCAGGACCTTCCTCTTATTAATTTAATAAATGGTGACTTCTACCGAGGATCATGTGGGAGCACCGGCTTGGCCCTCTGAAATTATCATAAGAAAATGGGATCAAATACTTAATCCCAGATCTCTCTGTAACAATCAGAAGAGTGCGTGGTGCTTGTATGTGTATATATGTCTGTGTGTGCTTGTGTATATGTGTGTTTGTGTGGGTGTGTATATGTGTGTTTAAATGTGTGGGTGTGTATATGTGGTATTTGTGTATGTGTATTTGGATATATATGTGTGTATGTGTGTGTGTGTGTGTGGTGCTTGTGTGTGTTTATATGCATGTGTGTATGTGTTTGTGTACATGTATGTATATGGTATTTGTGTGTGCTTGTATGTATATGTGTTTGTGTATGTTTAAATGTGTATGTATATATGTGAGGTATTTGTGTGTATGTGTGTGTTTGTATATGTCTGTGTGTTTGTGTGTGTTATCTATCACAATCAATCACTGAGGTTCTTAGAAGCAAAATAGCCCCAAGTAAAATTTTTTTGTTTCTGTTGCTGATTGTAGGTCACACACAGAGATAACGACATGCTCTCGCATATAAATCTCTGTTAGGAGCTTTTCCTAATGAAGCATTGGAGAAACTTCGGTTGATTCTTTCAAGATCTCTTTGAGGTATTCTCTTACTGACTCCTGTTCAGACGTCACCAGCCATCCGAGGCTCGCAACCCAGCAACCTCCACTGCGCAGTGAGGTCTGGTTAGTAGAGCAGGAGATTCTGCCACAACAAATCTACCACAGCATTCCCCAGCTGCGACCCTCTGTCTGGCTTTCCTGGATTGCAGGGCCCAGCGCCTCTGGCCTATTTCATCTTTGTTTTCCATGACCTGGATGCTGGCCTTGACCCCAATATTTTGTTTCCTCCTTAGTGTCTCTAACTATGGGCGTCCCAGGAAGAACACTCCTCATTGTAGCCTTCACTTCTCTGACTTGATCAACTCAAGCCCCATCAAAAATCCCGTTCTCATCCACTATTCCCTGTCTTCAGCACCTGAAGTCAGAAACACACTCATCCAAACCCCTGCTCTCAGATGCAGTGGGATAGCTGGGGGCTGGGGGGAGGGGAATGACAAAAGACACCCCACACACACCCCACTTAGCGATTAAGGAGAACTACTTAAGAACCAGAAAGCACAGGAAACAAACAAGAACTTCCTGGGTTAAACTGGTAAAGACTCGCTTTGGGTTGGATGATGCTTCTGAATGTATACGCGCTGGGTAACTTTTTTCACAGTTGAGACCAAATACCTAATAGAAGCCACTCAAGAAAGGAAGAGTGTTAGCTCGTGGTTTCAGGGGATTCCAGTCCAGCATGGTGGAGTTCACAGTAGTAGAGCCTGGCCGGAGGCTCTCCTGTCTTGGCAGACCAGGAAGCAGAGAACAGGAATGGGAGCAGAGGTAGCTGTTAGAATCCACAGAGGCTTATCCCTACTGGTCTACATCTGACAGCTAGCACCATGTTCCCAATGTTCTCTCAAACAGCACCAAGCAGGGACTAAATTCTCAAACACTTGGTGCCCGTGAGGGACATTTTTACATACAAACCATAATAGTGAACAACGGTAAATTCACCAAAAATATATGAGCAAGTCATACGTTGTTCACCAAACACGCATCTAATGAGTATCTTTCAGGAAGTAGGACGCACCGATGAATAAAGACATAGCCCTTTATAGAATTTACACTCTAGTGCTTTGGCAGGGGCATAGGAAACAATGCATATGCAAAGTAAGTGCATATATTTATAGCATATTTGTTGGATAGCAAATGTACTTGCGAAAAAGAAAAAGGAGGGGTGGGAAGAGTATATGGGGGCAAAACAGGGAGTGCGGCAGAGGGGTGGGGATCGCAATTTAAAGAGGCAGGTCCGGGAGGCTCCACCACCGAGGTGAGGGAGTTGGCCTTGGTATCTGGGGGAACAGCATTCCAGGCAACTATAGAGAGGGTGCTGACATACGGGAGCCCGGTTCATCCTGTTCGCCTTTGCAATCTCGGTGTGGACCCTTCGTTCCTTTCATGGCTCCGTAAAGAACACCAAGGCTCCCAAGTATTTTCCTCCTTCCATTCTTCCTGATAATCTGCATGCCAATGGACCTGACTTTCCAGCTACAGCACTGTGTCCTGAAATGAAAAGGACAGCCAGCCAGGAAGAGAAGAGAAACACGGGACTGAAGTTCTCCAGCGCCTGCTGTGTAGCGGGTCTCCAGGGAGACTCTTCAGACATCTCTTTGAGGTTAGCTATATAGGTCAATAGTAAAGCAAATGTTTACCACACACAAGAACCTGGATTCCATCCCCTGTGCTGGAAGGAAAACAGGGCATCGGTTAACATATTGATGGCCTGTGTGACCAAAGTCTTTGGTTCCATTTCGGAAGCGTTTTCTCCCATTGATTTCATATGGCATTTGTTGATATAACCAAATACCTGAGACGCTTCAACCTCAGGAGGGAAAGGTTTCTTCTAGCCCATGATTCTGAGGATGCAATCCAACCTGGTAGGAAGGCCTGGAGCATGAGGTGTCTGGTCACATTTTATCAAAGGTCAGAAAGCAGAGAAAGATGGCTGCTGGCGCTCAGTTGGCTTTCTCCTTTCTTATCGTCCTTTCTTCAGTCTGGACCTTGGCTGCTGAGGTGTCCCCCACATCCAGTGTGAGTCTGAAGATGACTTCTCTGGAAACATTCTCCCAGACACACCGAGAGGTGGTGTGCCCTAGGCGTCTCCTGAGACACTCCTCCAGGTTAGCAATGGCGGCTCTGAGAAGCTTCTTGTAAACAGAAATGAGTATGCGACAGAGCAAGGTAAGAAATATCCACTCGGGCCTCCGAGGCCGCTTAGCCCCTGGCTTCAGTCTATGAGAGGAAGGAAAACAGAAGTTGATGGGGGAGAGAAGAAAGGAGGCTGAGAAGCCTGAAGTGCAGCGCCAGAGTGTGCCCCTGGGACTTTGATGAGCCTGCTTCATTTTCCTCAGGCCCAGGGCGGCTCAACATTCAAAGACAATCTTAATACAACATCTGCCAAGTGAGAGACACCAGACGCACCCAGGGCCTGGACGTTGATGCACCGTGCCTTAGAAATAAAGCTGTATGTCTTGGTTTTCACCATATGCAAGAGGTTCAGAAAGTAGACCGTAGACCCAAGTTACAACTTCACCTGCCCCGGGGTCTTGGTGAGCCGTTACCATCCAGCTGTGCGCAGGCTTTCAAAGACCGCAGCAGGCAAATAAAAAAACCCAACCAGAGTCACCTTGCTTCCTTAATTAGGTCAAATGTGATCTTAGCCACGTGAGATGAAATTGTGATTTTTGTAACTAAAGTAGGGAGCCCCAGTCTTTTCCTCAGGGTTTGGCCTTCTTGATAGGCATATATGGTTTATGTCTGTGTTTCATCCTGAAAATGTTGCTGCCTTCCTCTCCAAAGTCACAAGCACAGATGATGCCCATCCTCTTGCGGTCTTCTCTTACATGCTGCATCACCGGGGCTGACAAAGATGGCTGGCAAGGGATTTCTGACCAGGATAACAGAGAGGAAGTCACGTGACCCTGGTCACCAGGGATAGGTAATATTCACGCAAAACCCAGAAACTAGAATCCAGAAACAGCTCGTGAATCGCACCTGACCTGCCTATTGTCTTGTCTTATATATCACGTGGGATAAGCATACTATCTATATTTTTAAAGTGATTTTCTAAAAATAAGAAATTGGCGATAAGTGAATATTATTCATAATTCAAATTTCAATTTCCATAAACCCTTTGACTGGGCCATAGTCATCCCGCCTGCTTACATCCCACCTGCTGTTGGTGGTAGCCTTTGTACTATATGACAGAGTATGGTTGTTATTCTAAGATTACATAGTCAGCAAATTCTCAGGCTGGCTGGCAAACAACTTCTAGCAGTTGCCTAGCACGCATGAGGCTCTTGGCTTAATCCTAGAACCCAAAGGAAGAAAACAAAATCTAAATTTAAAAAAAACACACATATTATATTTACTTTTTTTTTTTTTTTTTTTGAGTTGCTAGGATTCAAACCAGAGCTTCATTCACAGTAAGGGAGACCCTGTCGCTGAGCGCCACCCCAGTTCTAAAGTCTAAAGTATTTACTCTTTGACTATTTCTAAAGGTTTTGCTGGCCCTTGAACTGCACAGTGGAGAGAATTGCGGGACACAATGGAAAGCAAGAAGAGACCAGCCAGGGTGATCTGTAGGAGCCCTGCTGCCCCCTCTGTATGAAACTCAGACGACACCAGACAAGCTGTCTTGAGAGCAGATTGGAGTAGACACACTGTGTGTGCTGTTCAGAGGCCCAGAGGGGGACAACTCACATGCGGGCAGGTAAGGGTGTGTCACCACCTTACAGAGACTCGTCCCTATTTAGATATTTTACTAATGTTCTTAATGTTTTAATATCTGTGTATTTTTCTATTAAATTAAAAAGGAGAGGGTATATGTATGCATCCATTCATGTGTGCATTCATGCGTGTGTGTGTGTGTGTGTGTGTGTGTGTGTGTGTGTGTGCAGGTATATGTGAATGTATGTGCATGTGGAGACTGCAGATCAACCTGGCTATCTTCCTTCACTGTTCTCCACTAAGATTTGTTTCTGGTTTGGTTTGGTTTGGTTTGGTTTGATTTGGTTTGGGTTTGGTTTGGTTTGGTTTGGTTTGGTTTGGTTTTGGTTTGGTTTTGGTTTGGTTTGGTTTGGTTTGGTTTGGTTTGGTTGGGGGGGTGCACTTGTTTGTCTTTTTTGTTGTTGGTGGTGATGTTTTCTTGAGACCAAGTCACACTTTGTAGCCCTAGCAAGTTAAAGTCAGGTTCCACGGCACACAGGATCTTCCTGTCTCCTCCTGCCTATTATCAAGAATACAAGCACATAGCACCCACCTAGCTATTTCTTGATTTCTGGGGATTGAACTCAGGTCCTTATGCTTGCATCGCAAACATTTACTAGTTATCTTGTCAGCCCTGCTGTTCTATTACCTTGAAATGTTCCTTTAAATCCATTTTTCCATGTAGCGACTGCCTTCACTCTTCAGTCCTGGGTCCTGATGGCTGAAGCAGGGTGGCGGTTTCCTTCAGTGCTAGCTCATTATTTTGCTCCTGGAATTGCAAATCCAAGGATCAAATGACTGAGTGTGTATAAACCAGAGTGTGGGGGGGGGGGAGGAACCCCCCCCAGGTGCCTTGGAACAAAGGAATTCAAATAACTTCAAAACTGCATCACACAACCTGGACGGATGGGATGCCCGATTGTTTGATTCTGTCGGCAGAACAGAGGAAGGAAATCTTTTAAAATGAGATTATGTTCTTTCCCCCCAGTTCTTATTATGAAACATTCCCGAAGTGAGCTTTAAATATCTCAGCCCCTTTCAGGCTGATGAATGAGATTCTGCAGGCAGGAGCACTGCAGGGAAGCGGCTCCATTGTGCGGAGTCTGAGAGGCCAAGGCTGGATGAATGGTGGGTCCCTGGGGGGCCCTCTGGGTGAAGAATCAAGCTCTGAGGCACAGCTGTGTGTGTGAGGAAGGGACTGGTGTCTTTAAGAAGCTATTGTGCCCCATAAATACATTAATTAAAGAGTCCCTTTTTTCCCCAAAAGACATTCATTGAAGTGAATAAAAAAGTCTTTGGCATTCTTTGCCCAACAAGAAAATGATTGACAACCAGCTACTGTAAGGAGAGGAAAAATTATCCTGGAAACAACGAGAGTCTCTTCAAAATAAAGTCATGCAATAGCTCTTTATAACTCGTTTTCTAGGCAGGAATTTTAAATTATTTTATTTTTAAGTGTGTGTGTGTGTGTGTGTGTGTGTGTGTGTGTGTAGGAACGTGAGTGCGGTGCCCACAGAGGCCAGAAGAGGGGGCAGGAGCTCCCTGAGATGAAGCTACAGGGTATTCTGAGCCACTTAGCATGGGTGCTAGGAACCGTACTTGGTCCTTTTGCAAAGAGCAGTAAGTGTTCTTAACCTCGGGGCCATCCCTCTAGCCCACCCATGCAGAATTTTCTGAAAAGCAACAGCAACCAATAAAACAAAACAAACAACACAACAGTAGGAATATAAAGTCTCACCAGTGGTCTCTAGTTTTTATAGTTTGAAGCTGAAATATCCCCGGCAGGTGCATGCGTTTAAATACCGTGCCGTTTGAGGACATTGTGGAACATTGGGGACAAGAGGGATTCCTGGCAGAAGGAGGTTACTAGATCTTTGAAGGTATCTGCCTCCAGCTTCGTCCTGTGTGCAGTGCCTCCTGGTCTCCCGCCACCTCGCCAGTCTCTGTCACATCCCGATGCTCTTCTTCCATCATGACCTGAAAGCCCTCTGAAACCATGAGCCAAAATCAACTTTCCCTCCCTTGTTTACACCAGGGATTCTGGTCCTGCCAACCCAAAAGGAACAAATGCACTAGCTAAACAGCTTGTCCAGGTGGGTGAGACGGACAAGGGGGGTTGGGCATGTGGGTTGTTCAACTCCCTCCAAGTCCCAGATCCCGTGCTTTCCTGACACCGCCATAACAAAGTCTCGTGATAACCTGAGTTCTCCTGGCTTTCTGCTCCCGCTCTGCCATCTCTGCAAACGGTACTCTCAGCCATCGGCTCACTGAGCCAGAACTTGGGACTCCTCTCCACTTCTACCTCTTCTCCCAGGTCTTGCATCCAATTTACCAGTAAACTCTGAGGACTGCATCTCCCACTGAGATCCCCTACCAGACTATTACTCTGTATAATCACTGTTATATCCCCAGGCAAAGGGACCCTGACCTCCCCTCTGCACTAAGGCAGTATCTCCTATGTGAGCCTCCTTCTTCTGGCCTTCTGGTCCATCTCTAGAGTCATCACTATTGTGTTAACAATATGTCATTATTGTCCTTTAGGATCCTCTTGACCTCTCACAGCCTTTAGCATCTGTGTCAAGCTCTTTGCTACAACATACAAACCCTGCATCAACTAACCCGGCCATTTCTATAGCTTCATCTCAGTTTAGGTTTTCTTAGTCTGTGTTCTAGATGCATCTATGTCCAACAGTCTTCACGCTGGATAGTGTTGTGTCATCTTGACGCAAGAGAGAGTTACCTGGAAGGAGGGAACCTTAGTTGAAAAACTGCCTCCACCAGATGCAGCTGAAGGGCATTTTCTTAATTAGTGATTGATGGGAGAGGGCCCAGCCCATGGTGGGTGATGCCATCTCTGGGCTTGAGGCCCCGGGTTCTATGAGAAAACAGGCTGAGCCTACCATGGGAAGCAAACCAGCACGCAGCACTCCTCCATGACCTCTGCACCAGCTCCTGCCTCCAGATTCCTCCCCTGTTTCAGTTCCTGTCCTGACTTCCTTCAGTGATGAGCAGTGATATGGAAATGTAAGCCAAATAAATATGTCCTCTCCAACTGGTCTTTTCAGTCATGGTGTTTCACTGCAGCAACAGAAACCCTGAGACAGCCTTCAAACACTTCCATTCCCTCCCACCTCTGCACTCCTGTTCTCAGCTCCCTGTGCCAGGAAAACTCACCTACCACACTCCAGCTTTATAGCCCGTCATTTCCTATACGTAGCACATTCCCACCAGCCACTTTCTTTTCATTTCCATCGTTGAGGGCTAAATTAACTGTCCACATTGGAGTCCAGCATGGTCCTCGATAATACCCTTCTCCTCTATCAAAGTTCTAAATGCAGAGAAGACTAACCAGGTATCACTTTTATTATTGACAAAATTAGCATCAGGTCCTGTCATGTGTGTTTCTTAAAAACAAGCATTTTCTTAATACTAAGCCTTAATCCAAAGACACTTATGCCCAGCCACAGAGAGGCAACAGCTCAGGTGAAGGGTCTAAAGCTTCACGCAGGTCCTCCGTCCCCCGCCCCACCCCCGCCCCTCCACCCCGTGTTCTCTATAACTACCTACTTACAGGTCTGTCATCCTCAGGAATGCCCTCCCCGTAAGAGAGGAGGCATCATGGGAACACAATGCGTGCATGACTCTGAGATGTTTTCGTTTCCACATCCCACTGGCTAAGGACAGAACACGTTGGACATGATTTACGAGCTAATGGGAACAATCACCGTGTAAGACTTTGAGATGTTTTATCACCACATCCTCCTGGCTAAGGATGGCACACGTTGGACATGAATTACTGCCTACCGTGGGAATTTCAACATCACGAAAGCCAAAGCAGTGGGCTAGACTGGACGTGCCACACACAGAAGACCCAGTCCCGGAGAACTCTGCCCTTCTCCTTACACGGAAGACCCAGTCCCGGAGAACTCTGCTCTTCTCCTTACATGGAAGACCCAGTCCCGGAGAACTCTGCCCTTCCTCTTTCTCAGAAATCTGTCCTCACGGGAAAGTCACCCAGCTGAGGATAACTTTTCCTCTTTTTTCAACATTTTAAAAACAAAGAGCCTCTGTCTGGTTCAGACTCTCCATGACTTCGGGGTGAAATAGTTTACGTTCATGGCACTGTAACTCTGACTCCTAGGACACGTGGATATTAAGTTTGATCTTGTTTTAAAAACCATTACAGTTTCACTTAAAGGGTCACTCTTCCAAAGAGAAGGAAGCAAACCCCATATGATATATATGTGTTACAGATCTTTACGCAGGTCGTCTGAGACAGTAATGTGATCGATACTTGCTGTCCACTCTAGCGCTGTGTAATCTCACGCTACCATTTACATTCTTTGCAAAGGGTGATAGTAAAGCTTGAGATCCTGCAGAGACCGAGGAAGAAAGCGCTCACATGTAGGACAGGCAGCCCGCAGGGGACATCTCACCTACCCTGATTGAGGACAGCAGGAACAGCATTATTAATATGTAAGTCAAAGCCCGAGTGAAACCACTGTCGTTCCCAGGACAGAGCCAAGCCCAGCCAGGTTCTGAGCCCTGCCCCGCCGTAAGGGAACCAGAGTTATCAGGGGAGCATGCCCAGTCTCGGCTACTGAGAAATCCCAAAGAAGCCTTCAGGGCTGGGCCCAGGTGTCGACATGCAGAAGTGGATTTATGATGGTGTCTTTGAACGTAAATCCCCAAAGAACGACCACTGGTCCACCATGCCACACGTGCCGACCTAAATACTCAGTGTCCTTTACCATCTGCTGCTTTTCAATGAGGGCTTGACATTAATGATGGTCTACCACTTTACCTAGCTGTCCAATAGAGGAAGAGAAACTGTGTGTGTGTGTGTGTGTGTGTGTGTGTGTGTGTGTGTGTGTGTGTTGGTATGATTATCTGAGATCATGGTATGGAGCCTTGCCCCTAAAACAATATTATAATGGTATTCTCTGTCTCTCTGTCTCTGTCTCTGTCTCTGTCTCTGTCTCTGTCTCTGTCTCTGTCTCTCTCTCTCTCTCTCTCTCTCACACACACACACACACACACACACACACACACACAGAGGCAAGGATGCGGCTGTCACCCCTCCCAGGCAGTCTGTGTTGACTGCAGCCGTCACTTCAGTAGGTGTCTGTTTGGTAAATGAATAAGCAGATGGCGATGTGCGGGGGTTACAGAAACGGCATCCGCCTCCAGAGCTGTAATGTGAGGCTCGATCCTCCAACTGTGAATTTTATGAATTTCCTGCTGCCTGCTAGGTCCCTGCCTTTCTCCCTGGAGCCTGGAAACACGGAGGCAAGAACTCGGAAGGTAAGGAAACAGTGCCTGAAATGGGGGGTGGGGGCGGGGTGGGGAGAGCTGGGGTGGGTGGGGGAGGGTGGGAGTTGGGGAGCTGAAGACAGGCAGTGCAAGGTTTCCGCACCCTGAATGTTCTCTGTTCCAGAGTAGGAGGGTGTTTCCCCTTAGGTGCCCCTGCACACTACTCGTGAGAAAATCTAGAAGCTACCTCATCTTCTAGAACCCCCTCTGAAAGAACTCCCTTCCGTGTGCGCAAGGGTAGGAAAAGAGACCACCTCGCCTCGTCGCACAGCATGCTTGGAACGAAAAAAAGAAAGAATCCACCATTGCAGTCACAGGCCTGCTTCATCGCGGTGTCAACACGGTCTTGTTGGTCATCTCTGTCTACAAGAGAACTGGGCTGAGCGACCTCACGGAGGCCCCGCCCAGCCCCATGTACAGGAGCCTCCAGGTGTGCGTGTAGCCAACGCCCTTTTGTTCTTCTGGGCCCCAGAGACCCCTGTCAAACCCAAGCTCTGCCTGTTCCCTCTGACCGGGAAAAGGAGAAGGGTCACATGTCACCCGAGCCAGAGCCTCAAAATCCTATTCAATCCTGGATGCTCCGCTCGCTGCCAAGAGGTTCTGGACTTAGAGGCCCCTGCAGTCCTCGCTAGGAAGTTCCCGGGCTTGGGTCAGGCATGGGGGAAGTCTTTTCATTCTTTACTTCTTCTTCTGGACATGACCCATTAAAAAAGAAAAAACCCCACAGCAGCGGCTATGTGTTTACCAATGCTATTTTTAAAGACCTCTAGGGAAGTGGTTTGCCAGCACTCGCTAGGGCGGGCTGTGAACAGAAGTGATTTCGCGTGTCCTCGGCTCGGAACAAAGGGGCGGCTGGGCCTGTTCTCACCGCTCCCACCTGCGGCCCCGACCGAGCGAGCGCCTCGGACTGTAATTACCTCGGCCAGTTGAGCTTGTTTCCGAAACCTGTGGCTTCCCCCACAGCTGGGATGGCTGCCAGGCCCGAGTTTCTCTCGGGACTGACCCTGAACATCTTGGGCTGCTTCTACAGCACTTGATGAGTTATGTGAGTCACGGTCCAATTAGAAAATGGCCAGGGAAAAGAATGAACGGAAGAGACAAGAAAGCCGGGTAAGGATGCCAGTCAGGCAAGCGGTTAAACATCCTCACTCTAAAAGAGATGCCAAGACAAAAATCTCAATTTATAAAAACTGAATGGCCTCGAAGGGAGGCAGTTCTATTCATTGTAATATGTGAATGGTTTTATTTCTCTCTCTCTCTCTCTCTCTCTCTCTCTCTCTCTCTCACACACACACACACACACACACACACACACTCACGAAGGAAAGAAAGAAAGAAAGAAGGAAAGAAGGAAAGAAAGAAAGAGAAAGAGAAAAAGAAAGAAAAAGAAAAAGAAAAGGGAAAAGAAAAAGAAAAAGAAGAAGAAGAAAAAGAAAAAGAAGAAAAAAAAGAAGAAAGAAAGAAAGCCATCAGAAGTTTCTTTCTTTCCATTTGGTTTCTCCTCCAGTGATTTTGACATAGGACCAAGTTGTCAGAAACCTGATTTACATACAACGTTTTCAGCTCTTGTCTGGTGTGGAGCAGGCTATTACTGGATTCTGAAACTAGCTGCTTACGCACAGAAAACACCAAATGCTTTCGTGGCTGAAGATAATAAGGTGTGCTCATTTGGCATGCACTGTAAACAACTCATTAGAGGACTTCCAACACCTTTGTAAAAAATGAAGAAAACAATCCAGTCCGGGAGACAAGACAAAAACAAACCTAACTCAGGGTTTCCCGTCACCAGGCAACCTCTACAGAGCACGGAGCCCGAGGGGATGGGGTCCCTGGCTCCATCTTCTTTGGCCACAGAGCAAGTTGAAGAGTGCGGGTTGGGGGTCACCACAGCTTCCCATCTGGTTGATCTTAGACACGAAATCACATTATTGAGGAATGATTGACATCTTTGGGGGCTGGAGAGAAGGCTCAGCACTAAGGGCCCTTGCTGCTCCTGCAGAGGACCTGGGTTCGGTTCTCAGCACTCACACTGGGTGGCTCACAAGGACCTGTAACTCCCGTTTCAGGGCATCAGACTCTCTCCTGACCCCTGCAGGTACCAGGCATGCACTGTGGCATGCACATGCACTGGAGCCTCACCTCTACACACAAAACATAAAAATAAATAAAAATAAGCATATTGTTTTTTAAAACCTACATATTTGATATTTAGATCACTATATCACAATGCACATAGAAAAATAAGTCTGTCCCTGTGACGTCAGACCATCAAGTCCATAAAATATCTGTCACCTTCTAAGGTTTCCTTCCAACCCTTTAGTATGATTTATGATGTGTGCTCACAGGCATGTGTGCCTGTGCTTGTGTGTGTGTGTGTGTGTGTGTGTGTGTGTGTGTGGATACTCAACAGCTCCACTCTTAGGAAAACATAAATATCCAGCACAGTGCACAGGTCCTGTGCCCCACCTGCCATCTTGATTTCTTTCCTAGGTTTGAGTCACCCATGGCCAACTACAGTCTGAGAATCTTAAATGGGACTTTTAGAAATAAGTAATTCATAAGTTCTCAATAACTGTTTTATAGTGTGCTGTCACAATCGAACCGTTGTATTGGTATTAAATCTCGCTCTGGCTAGTTTATAAATGTAGCTTTATCGGAGGTTTCTGTGTATTCGAGGAAGCCTACTTAGGGTCTGAGAGTAAGTGGGTTTCATGTGTCCACAGGAGGGTATGTCCAGCAGACTTGAGAGACCAGAACCCAGCTAGGTCCAAGCACCAGACTGGAAGGTAAATATCTAGAACTTACTTTCGTGACACAGTGGAAACTTTGTGCCATTTACCCATGACCCCCCTGAGGCCCCCAGTGGCCTCCATTCTACTCTCTAGTTCTGTGGATTTGTGATTGATTCCACATATAACCGACACCCTTTTTGCAATTTTATATTTAAGGCAAAGTTTGAGTCTGGCATAGGTACAGGAAGCAGTCCACAGTCTTCATGCGTCCTTGTTTCTGGTCACTTTCTTTTCTATGCCTGGTCCATGTTGGACATGCCTAGGACCATACCTAGACCGAGTGACTTCAGCCTCTCTGGCGCCCTCTCCCTGGGGTCTAGCTCAACCTGCTCTCCTCTATTGGCCCTAGGCCAGCCTGCAAGCTCCTAAAGTGTTGACCCAAGGAAGCTTACGGTCACCATTTGCTGAGATACTGGAATAGATTGTGGCTGGGTGTGGTGGCTTTTCTCCGAGTGTTCCTGTGTTCCTGTGGGGTAGCAAAACCTTCAGGAAGAGGAATGGACTGCAGCTAGACTATTAGATATCAGGAGGCAGAGGAGGTATTAGAAAGGTTGACATCAAAGTGAAGCACACACAAGGCCAGACCAACTGCTTTGGGGTAGACCAATTGTTCAAGTTACACCACTGTTGCAGTTGCAAGACTTCCCTTCATCCTCTTTGACTTGGCTTTAACCAGGGGATGGTTAGTGCCTATGATAAAGCCTTGAAAATGCCCTAGATTGGGTGATAGGGGACTCTGATACTGAGAGTGAGGGCTTCGCTCAATGGAAAGTCTAAATACAGGTCTGAGAGAAACATCTGGGCAGAGAAGTCCTCTGCAGAAGCCAGACTGGACCATGCGGATCCCTATTCCTCACTATCTTCCAAGTATTCTGAATGTGTAGTATTAAGACCCAGGAGGAATGAGTCACTGGTGACATCATCTCCATCCTTGCCTGAAGAACCAGTTTCTCCCGCCCACTGCCTCCATTTGTCACCTACTAGAGTCAGGGCCAGGCTTTACTGTCAACTTGAAACAAACTAGGGTAATTGGGGAGAAGAGAGCTTCAATTAAGAACGCCTCCGTCAGATTGGCCTGGAGGCAAGCCTGTGGGGCACTTTCTTGTTTAATGATTGTTGTAGAAGAGCACAGCCCACTGTGGGCGGAAACACCCCTACACAGGTTGTGTGGAAAAGCAAGCTGAAGGAGCAAGCCAGTGAGCAGCATTCCTCCATGGTTTCCGCCTTCAGGTTTAAGGTACAGTCTTTCCTGGAAAAGAAACATTTTTTTCTTTGCTGATTCATCTCCTACTCTGGCACCTAATCCTGCCTCAAAAGAATGGGTCAGGATGGGTGAACACTCATCTGCTCTGCTTGGAGACGGTGCCTCTATCATCCTTATAATGTCACCTGATCCATCGGCTCTGTCCCCAACTCCATGCCACCAGCCTCCCTCTTGAGAAAGCAGCGGTCATTTCCCATCCTCCACCCTGCCTGGTCTACCAGAAGTACTTTCCAAGCCTTCAGGGTCTCCCTTCCTCTCTCAGCTGATCCTCCTGTCCTTGCTCTCCTCTGAGGTTCCCGGGGTCTTCTCTCGAGTTCCCCTCATGCTGAAAACAATGGCTGTGTCTTGGGTATTTTCCAACATCTCTAGTTAGGCTACATGTAAGCTTACGTCATCCAACCTGAACTTGACCTATCTGTTCTGGTGTCTGATAGGTGTTAAAGCTCGCCATTTTCGAAACCAAACCCCTTACCTCTTGCCATGAAGCCTGCTCTGCTCACAACCTTGACTTTCTTGGGGAAGGACCCTTCATCCATCTAGTTTTTCAGAACCAAAGTGTCAGGGCCAGATCTGACAGTTCCTTATTTCCAAACCTTACCTCCAACTCTGGCTAATTCTTTCTGTTCCGCTAGATGTCACTGGCCATATCTGTCACCTCTACCACTAGCAGCTTCTGGTCAATGTCACGGTCCAAACCTCCATTATCCCTTACCCCAGAGTACTGCAATGGTCTCTCATTTATTTAATAGAATTTACTATTGAATTTTTAAAAAATCGTTGTGTGTGAGTGCAGGTATCTTCGAGCCACATTGCACATGTAGGGGTCAGAAGCTAAATAAGCTCAAGTCTTGGTCCCTGCCTTCTACCTTCTTTGAGGCAGGGTCTTGTTCTTCCTACACCAGATTGCCTGGCCTGGAAGCTCTCCCCCGTATATCTGCCTTCTGTCTCACAGCAGGAGCACTGGAGTTGCTGCTGCCTCTGGCTCTCTGTGGGTTCTGGTGATCTGAGCTCAGGCCCTGGAGCCATCCTCCCAGCTCTAACAGATACTCTGGTCGAGTTAGGCTCAGTCACAGTGTTGTGCAATCACAGGGATTCCCGGAGCCTCTCCCCTCTTCCCGACAAAAACTGTGTTCACTGGATGTTGCCTCATGTCCTCCCCTCTCCTAGACCCCAGTTAACCTTTTACATTTTCTCCCTACGAATTTATCCGACCTAGGGACCTTGTGTGACCGGAAGTATCCAGTATCTATCTGTCCTGTTGCGTCTGGCTTCTGTCACTTGACTCAACATGCAAGGTCTCTTGGCCTCATCCCTCCACATTCCACAAAAAACAAAAAACAAAAAACCCCTACAGACAATGTCGATTGAGTCCTCTCACACCTCGCATTCTCCCATGGATTCTCAACTTCGTGTCAATATGAAACGTAGTCTCTGCCTGGGAGGCCTCATGCAGTCCTCCCTCCTACATCCCTGATTCTGTTCATCTCCTGTTACTTTCCCAGAACCCTCTGCTTCATCCACAGTGATCTCCTTGCCTTGCTCAAATATGTGAGACACATTCTTACCTCAGGGCCTCTGCGCTGGCTGACCTCCCTACCTGAAGCACTGTTCAGACTGTTCTAGACAACTCCTAAGGTCTGCTCAAATGTCCGCTGACGAGCCTCCATAAAATCCTAACGCCATGCTTCCGCCTGACTCCGTAACTTTTCCCATGTAACCCTTCTCGAGCATTCATTATTTGGAAAGCGCATAACGAGGCATATAATGTACTCGTTATCTCTGTTTATTGTCTCACTATGTACTTTAGTGCAGGCTCTATAAACACAGGGACTTTATCTGATATATGCTCGGCTCCAATCTAAAGGCCAAGAACTAGCTGTGTCCAACTTGAAGTAGGCATTTAATAAGTGTTTGTCGGATGACTTATTAATGGCATGAAATGGTTGGTATAACCCATAAATCAAGTAGTTGCCACCCTAAGTATTCAGTGCGATCATCCAGGGTTGTTCTTAAACTATGATTTCATAGCTCCCTCCAAAACAACAAAGAGACTAGACTGTGGACAACCTTTTTTTTTTTTTTTCAACTTAGGTTTTCCCAATTCACAGTGAAGGTTAAACCCAGTGATTGACACAAGCACATTCCCCAAAGACAACACTAATTTTCAGAAATCGTTACATAAGGAACAAAGGTTACCTTTCCCTACACCACTCCAGAATTTCCAACACAGCTTTGCCCGGTAGAGTGGGAATTTACATTATGTCTTGACGGTTGTGGAAATGTTGCTCCGTCCTTCTATCCCAACCAAACTCCTTATGTCCCACAAAAATAACTGTGCTAAATATAACCAGACTGGACTATTCTTCTAAAATCTTAAAAATATTTCTCTGTATGAGCCAGATTGATATGATAGTTAATGGACATCTTCCATCCAGGCCTGTGTCCAGAGAAATGGTGTGTGTGTGTGTGTGTGTGTGTGTGTGTGTGTGTGTGTTTGTCTCTTTGTCTGTCCATGTCTGTCTGTCCCTTTGTCTGTCCATGTCTGTGTATCTGTCAGTCTGTCCATGTCTGTGTGTGTTTGTCCATGTCTGTTTGTCCCTTTGTCTGTCCATGTGAGTGTGTGTCTGTCTGTCCATGTCTGTGTGCATCTGTATGTATATGAGCATATGTGTGTGTAGTATATGTATGTATATATTTTTGTGGTGGGGGCCTCATGCTGTGCAAGCACTCTATTACTAAGCTACATTTCCAATCACTGCTGTTGTTTTGAGATAGTCTCTCACATAGCCCAGACTAGCCTAGAATTCACTATGTAGAAGGTCAAGGATGACCTTGAATTTCTCAATATGGCTTTTCCAAGCCCTTCAAATTTTTTTCTTTTGGAACCAAGTATAGTGGCACATGTCTTTAATCTCAGCACTTGGGAGGCAGAGGCAGACAGATCTCTGTTAGCTCTAGGACAGTCTAGTAGTAATTCTCAACAGCTAGAACTATTTAGTAAAACACTGTCTTTTTTTTTTTTTATTTTGAGAAGGACAAGCCAGGCTAGTCTCAGACTTGAGTCTCTTTGCCTCAGCTTCCTGAATAGCTGGCATCTATCAGGGGAAGTGTACATATCACTACATGTAGCAGTTCCATTCATGTACTACTTAATTTGATCCTTAAAACAACTCTCCAAAATCGATAAACTGCTCCAATTTTCTGGTGGGAAAAAGTTCAAAGTAGTGAATTCACCAAGGTCATATGGGACCTGGGGAACCAGTTGTACTAACTCTGACCACTGACCTGCAGGGCTTATGCAAGCTTAGATATTTCAAAGCCTACTTTAATAAGGGTTCTTAAACACTTCAACCTCCCTTCTAACCCACCAACCAAAAATAGGGGAGAAAGATGGCTAATAGCACAAGGGAGTGTGGACCTGTTTAGAAGTAGTTCTCTGGGCAATTCCAGTATTCATTGCCAGGATATCAGTAGTCCAGTCCAAAACACTAACCACGAATCAGTAGCAGCAGCTCAACCCAGAAGAAACCTTGAGACCCCCACGAGTCATCGCAGAAGCAGCAAGAAGCAGCTGGAATACCACAAGAAGTTCTCCGGTGTGTTTCTCTCTACAAAGTCACAAGAAGAAATGATCAGCGAAAACCGGCAAAGCATTGATTGCAAGGTGAACCAATACCAGGACACCGTCTCACTCTCTGTGGGGTTATATCTATATTCTTTCAGAACATCATGTGCCTTCTCAAGCGTTCACTCCAGCAAAACATCACACGCCCTTTCACAAAACAGCTTCCAGAAAAACACCGCGTGTCGGTTCTCAGCAATTTTTCCTGTCTTAAGACAGCTTCCAAAAAACATTACATGATACAACTGAGTCTCTGAGTGGAAACCAGAAATTTCCACTTCAGGATTGTTACATTTTAATCACATGTCCATGGCCCTCAGAACTCTGGCAAACAGTTGATAGGCAATCGGGTGACCAAGAACTGAGCTCTGACACTCCCAGGGGAGGGTCTGGATGTAGGATGAGCCATGTGGCTTCATCTCGCACCTCCTGAAGGTCCTTATTTGTGGAGAAGTGTCAGCTGTGTCCCGGAAGACACAGAGCCAGTGCAGCAGATGGAGCCTTATCTTCAAGTCTAAGTTGCAGGAATGAGATGCAGTTTGAAACGGCCAGGAGCCACATGGGTGCAACACGGGTGTAAAGGGAGGGAGGGTTAAAAGATAAAAATGACTATGGCCAGAACTGGGTCTCCCTGAAGTAACATAAGGTTTCCAGATCATTTAAAATATTAAAACTGTGTGTATTGGAAATGATAAGACACAGCACCCTTTGCTCCTGCCACCAGACCTTTTCACATCATGATGGACTACGTCCTTCCTTACAAACATGAGCCAAAGCTATCCCTTCCTCCCTTTACTAGCTGCTTGTCAGGTCACAAAGAGATAACTAACATGATGGAGCTGACTGACGACTAAGAGCAAGCCGGTGGTGTCTGATCCGGTTTCTAGCCCATACACAGCAGGCCTACCCATTTGCAATGTGCAGGCTGGGTAGGTAAGTTTGGAAGAAGCAGAAAGCTCCAGACTGACTGACCCCTAGTACTGATTCTAAGTACTGCTCCTGAGTACTGACCCCAAGTACTGGCCCCTAGTACTGACCCTGAGTACTACTTCTTGGAGGTTGCTTTCTGGCATCATCATGGCAGAAGAGGAAAGGCTGGTGTATTCCGAAGACTGTGGTCCAGCATCTTGGATGTCTGTCTCCTTTTTCATCAACTGCAGATACAGCCTAATGCTTAAAAGTTCACACACCCCAGAGCTAATGCAACAAGCTAGAGCTTTGCAGGCTCACAGTGCTGTATTCTTAGCTAACTGGAGAAGGGCTTTGTGCATTAGACAGGTCCCTGGACGGTATGATGTATTCTGAATGGATGACACTGCCCCTACCCTCGCCCAGGTGCATTGCATGATGCAGCTTGAGACAAACCCTTGCACAGAGCTCACCATCACCTCCCTTCAGTCTGTTGGTCACAACCCTAGACTTGGCCCGTGTGTAAACTGTCTCTGTGTTCTTCACAGTGAAGACAGTCTCTCCTCCAGCGTGAGACTGTCCCATTGGCTTGTTTTCCAGTTCCTGGAAGGAGGAAGTTCCATTCCAGATGAGCAATGGCCCTCACCTCTCATAGCTCAAACATTTAAACCAGGTTCTTCTTAAACACCAGACCAGCTGGTCCCTACACATCCTAAAACTATCAGTCAGCAGCATACTGCTTGGTACCACTGGGTCAGGTTCCTAGCCTTGATTTGGTGTCAACTGGCTCCATCAAGACTCTAATTTTTCTGGACCTCAGGAGGTCATATGAAGCTCTCAATATTTTAATCCTTACCATTTGAAGCCACCCTAGTGACTTAAATTGCCCCTTCCCACATGAGACTTAACACACCCTTCTCTGCCAGGAGACACAGACCATCTGCTCCATGTCTTTATTTTATTGTCATTACACAGTAAGATTTAATTGTGTTGAATGACAGCATGCATACAGAGACGCTTGATGACGTTCCGTTGATGGCACTAGGGTGGCATCAGAAGGCTTTTCTCAGCACACATGGCCCTGATCCTTGCACCCATGTGGGAGGCAATGGATCGAGGAGGTCAAAGCCATGTAGTTATTTTACAGAGCTATCCCATTCTGTGAGCCAAAACAACAGCCATACAATAAGGTGATATTTTATGGAAACAACATCAAGCTCCGACTCCAGGTCTTAACTTCCATGGCTAGCTGCGGGACAGCACTGACTTAGTCACGAAATGTTGTAGAAGGACAAAGGGAGAGATGAGGGCTGACTGCTGAACACAAGGACAAAAGGATCGCCTGTCCCCAGAAAAACTTCATATCTGTGTTAGAGGGCCTGTAAGGGATACTCACTGTGGTTTAGTGTAGGGTACCTGTAGAGGTAGTTTAGCTATACTGCTTTGGCTCCCAGCAGGTCATATTCCCGTTCCCAGATACCTGTCCAGGAGCTCTTTGGATTTGCAAATGAAACACACACACACACACACACACACACACACACACACGAACACAGAAGTCAGTTAATTTTTGACATGCTGTGACTAGCTCAAAGGCTGGGCACTCCTAAACCTTCCCCTGCTAGCAAACACTCTCCTCCAGTACTCCTGAGACTCCTAAACCTTCCCCTACTACCCCAAACCCAATCAGGGAAGTAGCCAGTAGACAGTTACCCAAATTCTTATATGGCTGGTTGGCTTTCTCTCCTATAGCTCTTACATCCCATCCTTCTCCTTAGAGTCATGGTGATTCTCTTTCCTTTCTCCCAGTTCCTAGGCCACATAAATCTAAAGGTCCCGCCTCAGTCTACATGTCCAACTATTGGCCGTTAGCTCTTTATTGATTGACCAAATAGCAATTGGGGACAAGGACCTTCAGCGTTTGGACACACAGATTCCCAATTTGGGAGAGTGCAGATTAATTCAAAGTATTAGAACCAATCCCTAACATCTCACCTTTTCTGTCCAAAATATTTTTTTAAAAAGCTTTTCTCTCAGATATAAATTGAGCATAACCATAACAATTATGTAAATTACAAAGTGTGATATACAATTAGCATCCAGTCCTTCATATTTGTCAGTTAGATAAAGTACTCTACCATTTATCCTAACTAAAGAGCTTATAATTTCTATACCTGAATTATGTTCTGATTTTTAACCTGTATCACCGTCTGAAAATGACCCTTTTAACTCTATATCATCTCTTTTAATGCTAAACAACTTAAATTTGATAATGAGACTAAAACTAATCTTCAACCCTGTCAGAAATCCAAGAAAGAATTAAATATTACCTGAATATTTAGGAAGCACAAAAACATAGCTTCCAAAACATAAACAAATTGTAGAGAGCTGACTACCTGGACCGTCTCCTATTCCTCAAAACATTGGAGCATCTGTCTTAAGCCTTCTGGCCCAGAGCCATCTGGCAGACCTTGACATAAAGCAGGAATATGGAAGACTAGCTTACCCTGTCTTGGCAGAGCTCAGCAGTTGACCGTCCCACATCTGTTGGTCCACTTTGGACAGTATTTTGTCTGCAGATGAATAGGGCAATTTTTATCCAGCAGCTACCTTGCCATTACTGGAGCAACTCTATATGGATGTTTTGATACTCAATTTCTTCTTTGAAGGAAAATGGAGAAGCTGTCAGGAGCAAACATGTCTCATTGTCAAACAATCCTTAATAATGTAATAACATTAACTGTCACATTCTGTGGACTTTCTGATGTTTTTGAAGACATCTATGTAGAGTTTATCTGAACTGTTAAACTTTCACTACTCTTATCCATTTCTATTTGAGTACATTGGAAACACTTTATTATAATTAAATCAGCTCTAACATAACCATGAGTTTACTATCTAGCCCTTAACTTGTGTTATTTAATTATCCTATACACTTTGTAATAGCAGCTATTAGAAGGACTGGGTCTAAGCCTTGTGTTCTTAAATGAGTTGCATAGACACAATGCTTTCTGTACCAATATACAGATTTATACCAATGTAAAGCTTAATTCTATATAAATATATAAATTCTGTATCAATGTAAGACATTATAACTTCAATTTTGCATCAATTATAAAGATTTCTGTCAATGTAAGATTATGGCTACATAACGCATTGTTGAATAATAAATTTACTAATCCACCCCATCTATTTCCTTCCTGTTCAAAATTATGATTATTTCTAAAATATCCCTTAAAATGACAACCTATCTATAATTTATAAAATAAACACAGACACCCAAACCCAAGGGGTCAGGCTGACAACTCTCCATGGCTTCTTCCTGCTGAATAGAGGGGATGAGAAATTCTTTAAAGGGGTGGGGAGGTATGAAACTTAGAAAAATTATTTAGACTTAAGAAATCTAGCTTCAGCATCTGTGATCCAGTCTCTGTATGCTTAGAAGGCTCAGGGCTTAAATGAAGTTTTGGCTGGACCTGTTTGAAAGGCTAGATGAACTGAGTCCATCCAGAATCAATTCCTGAAGCTGTTCTGGAAGCAAATCTTTAGACAGCATCAGGAAGTAGGGGGTTGGAACAGGTCAGTTCGGCACTCTGAGGATAAATCTGCCCAAAGCTATACATTCTGTAATATATGAATCTCACAACCAAAAGTTTAATACCATTTAGATACTTGTATGGACTGTGCAAGGTGCACAGATCAGTTAAGGATGAATTTTTGTTCCTCCTTTGAGCAGGTGAAAGACGACTATCCTTGTATGAGTTAATTTGATCAATAACCACTTGTAATAGTTTTTCATTCATGCAATGTGAAGGTTGACATGAAGAATCTTAAGGGTTCCATAACCAACAAGATTTATTGTCTAATTTTAGCTGTAGTTTTTGGCTACAGACATTTTTATGTCTACGGCAGTTATCAGGCTGTTCCCATGTCAAGGAATCAACAGATCAAGTTACCTGTCTTGTTTGATTTTCCTGAGTTTTTCTCTTCAGTAGCTAAGATGCTTGGGGATTCCCCTGTCATATCTGATCCATACTGCTCTGGAAGGGGTCCAAGGCCTTTTCTCCTTTCCTGTCAATACAAATGCGAGCCTCTCTCCCCAAATAGCACGCCCTTGGTCCAGTAATTGGAAATCATTAAAGATATAGACGGATTTAATAGCTTGCCCCCTCTCCCAGAGGAATTTTGTTTTGTTTTGTTTTGTTTTGTTTTGTTTTGTTTTGTTTTTTTCGAGACAGGGTTTCTCTGTGTAGCCCTGGCTGTCCTGGAACTTACTCTGTAGACCAGACTGTCCTCGAACTTAGAAATCTGCCTGCCTCTGCCTCCCAAGTGCTAGGATTAAAGGCATGCACCACCACCGCCCAGCTCCAGAGGAATTTTAACATAACCACCAAACTCATAACCACACACATTCTGATAATTAAAAGAACTCAAAGCAATTAAAACAATCTAAACCAATATTAACCACTGAGAAAATGCTTCTTCACCATCTCCTGCTTTTCAACCTATAACTTAAGATCAAAAGCCTCTATATTTTATACATCTATGTATACTTAAGTCCTCCCTACTATGGAGAGTAATATCTCTGTGGGTACATATAATCCTCTTTATATAGTTCTCAAGGCCTGTTTCTACTGTCTA